>JACXGM010012950.1:0-15740 GCA_016801145.1 Umbra pygmaea
ATGTGTGGTATATGCCTCCCTCTTGTGCCCCTGTTGTGTATTGCATGTTCCCACCTCTCACTCCCATGTCTTGTCACATGTTTCATGTTAACCAATAGATCACGGTGTAGTTAATTCCCATGTACAGGTGTTGTTCATTGTCCTCATTTGTAAGTGTATTTAAGTTGAGTGTTTGGTCTTGTCTCTTGTCGTTCAATGTGTCCTGTTCCCGTGTTCCAGTGTTTTCTTTCATTTATATACGCTTCGCCCCTCGTGGCAGTATTTTGGTTTTTAGTTGTAATAAAGTGTTTGCATTATTGAACCTTCGCGCCTGTCTCTAAATTCTTGGAGGATACGTGACACCATTGCAGGTTTTAATTTTACAATTATTATTTTATTTTTTTGCAGTCACATAGATATATTCATTTGTTAATATAATCCATAATAAAATTAAGTGACAGTGATTGAATATACAAATCCACTGTAATACAAAATTTGACCTCCCATAACAGAAAAGGTAGTTTTAGTAAAGATACTTTGGTCATTACATGAGGTCCCAACAGATCTGCCAGTACTGCTATATGCTACTTCCCGATTACAATGCATTTGATGTGCAGCCTCATGAACTGTTGTGAAGCAACTGCACATCAGTTTAGAAGGCACCACAGTGTGGAGTTTTACTTACTCTGAAATGTGGTCTAACATGGAATATAGAATGACTTAGTGATTAAAGTGTTCAATGAATGGAAGGAGTTACCATTTCATCACATAATCTAATCTAAGCTTGTAGGAAATTAGGTCAGAACCTATGTCAATTAATGAAATTCAATTACCATATATTGATCACTAACACGTACAGTCATGGTTGGTTACTTGTTACTAATTAAAAAGAGCATGGCACACCTGGTATTATTTATATTAAGATGTTTCATAGAGGGGGTGGTGTTCAGTCAGTTTTTTGGCAAACCGTTATAGACAGTGTTGTTCCATTTGATATGGTTAAACTGTATAAACAAAATAAGCATTAGTGACTGGCCTCACACTCTGGTACAGTTGATGGTTGTATTTGCACCTTAAATTGGTTGCTATCTGCCATTGACCCCAAAAAAGAATAAGCATCACATTTGTGTCCTGTTTCTTGAATTTGGTGTCATGGTACGCTCCCTAACTAGGTTCATTAGTATAGATCATACACCATTGCTCCTCCCCAATTTCTAGGCAGACAAGCTGCATTGCAGCTACTGATTTGCAGCAAAAACCTGGGACTTTACAACCCTACAAGCAATTGTACACTAGAATAGTGGACTCTCACTTGCTGGAATGAAAGCTGAGTATGAACTCTCCCAAAAGGGAGTTGTCAACTCATAGCTGCAATCAGAAGAATTGCAGACACCTGCAAACAAGCTACATGTTCATACCAAAACTGTATCTAAACTGGAACAGTTTTGTCATCATGGATGCAAGTCAAATGTACTTGTTCCACTTACTTTTAACGCTAAACACTTAAAATTGAATGGCAGTAAAATAACTAAGTAATTGATGTATCATACATGTACAAACATTAAGAAAAATGCACAAATGTACCTGCAGTAGAGACTGCTGGGAAATATTATCAGTATAGATTGATTTGTGAATGTTTTAAGTATTTCATTAGGGTAACAATTTGACTTCAATGTTAGAATTTGCATTGGCTAATATTACAATGTGTAAAATAACACTGGATAATTAGCTTTTTGCGCCAATCACTTGTTTAATTTCTTCAAATACTCAATAGATCAACAAATAGTCCAGTATCTTACTACCCACAGGAGTTTTGTTTTGAAACCATGTTTCAAACTATTTTAAAAATATCAGGCATAATGTGCTTAGTTTTATTTAAGACAAAAAAATCTGAATTTCGACCTGGCTTTTGCAGCTTTCATGTTTATAAATCTGAACAGTTTAATCTTAAATAAACTAACAACTAGCAAGCGGAGAGCAAAATGTAGAATCTGTTTTCAAACAATTTCATGAGACCAGATATTTGCTGTGAAGGAAACATTTGTGATCACGTGTTAACCTCTCCTCAAGTACCACCAGCCAGTCCATGTATTTGAGCTAGCACACCTGATTCAATTTTTCTACTAATCAAATAGTCCATGGTGTACTAATTTACAGTTAAATACTTTAATTACAAACAATTGCAGAGGAAGGTGCTGAAACACCCTTAACACTTTTTATTTTACAGTAGTGTGGTGTATGTCGAGAAAACAGTATATTACTGTAGAATTTCCTTGTAAATTTACAGCAATTTTTTTACAGTGATAGGTCCTGCTGTGACTTGATTACATCAAAGTGTATAGTCTGCTGTATAACAAATAGGAACAATACATACCAACCCAATTCCAATAAAGTTGTGACAGTGTACAAATTTGAATAAAAACAGAATGCAATGATGTGGAAGTTTCAAATTTCAATATTTTATTCAATCAATCAATCAAATTTATTTATAAAGCCCTTTTTACAACAGCAGTTTTCATAAAGTGCTTTGACAGACACCCGGCCCGAGATGCCTAAAAGCAAACAACACAAGTGATGCACAGTGGCTAGGAAAAACTCCATAGTAGGAGGGAACTGGGAAGAAACCTAGAGAGAGGCCAGACACAAGGGGGTGGCCAGTCCTCTTCTGGCTGTCTCGGATGGGGGATCAGAAGGTACACAGCCCATTGTAATAAGGTCAATCAGTGTTCAATTATTGTCCAGCAATGAAGATATGATGGGTGGACTGTGACCATAGTCTTTATGTAGCATCAATACAGATCGGTGGTCTTGCGAAGAAAGACCGTGAACCTGCCTGGAGATGAAAGCTGGTGTCATCGGGTGGAAAGGGGATCATCAACCACATTGACATGGGATCCAGCACAGCAGCGGGCTGGGCACAGAAAGGGGACAGGAAGGAGTCATCAGGCCACATGGTCCTTTCGCATGTTCCTAGGGTCCTCCTAGGATGAACATGACATCAGGAACATTAGAGTGGGCATACCTTGGGTCTAGTACCTTGACACAGCTCGGACCCCAAAATGAATATAATATGCCTCTGGGGGCAGAAAAACCCTAGTCCCCCGGCACATAAACTAATGTAGCATAACATCTGGGGCTGAGACAGGGGGGGACAAGTGACGTGGTCCTGCACAAGGAAAGCCTCGGGCAGGAGCAAGCAGGCATGCTTTCCGACCCACCCATATTACCAAGACCACACCTCAAATACAGCTGCGGAAGGATCTGCAAGGGAGTAAGTGGACTCAAAATACACCAGAACAAGTCCATGTGTGGTCAAGGACGGATGCATGCACATCGCTCAGACGGAATGTCTGGTGAGACGCAGGAGAACCCTAGGCAGGAAGCGCAGCATAGTCCTAGAGATCTCCCAAGATCACACAAGGAGAGTCCCCGACACCAGCCAACGAAGGAAAGAATCAAGTGGCCCAAAATGAGTGAAGGGAAGGAGTGGTCCATGTTAGATGAAGATCTGGACAAAGTGCTTGGAGCAGTTCAAGCAGGATCAGTGGAAAGGAAAGTGGGTTTACTGACAGCCATCACCTATAATGTGGCAAAGGAACGGTTTGGAACAGTGCCAATGAGAGAGAATAAAGTAAGACCAGAAAAGCAGGACAACAGAAGAGAAAGAAAGATCAAACAACTAAGGAAGGAGATCAAAACCCTGACAAAGCAATTCAAACTGGCAAGCACAGGGGAAAAGGAAGGAATAAAAGAGTTGACAGCCAGCCTCCGCGAGCAGCTCATCAGAACAAGAACAGCTGAGAGGTTCAAGCAGAGGCGAAAGAAGCAGGAAGCTGCTCGAGCCCAGTTTATAAAGGACCCTCACCGCTTCACCAAATCACTTCTCGGGGAGGCAAGGTCTGGGAGTCTAACAAGTTCCAAAGAGGAGGTGGGGCAATCTGTTGAGGAGGTATTTAGTGACCCTACAAGAGACAAAGCCCTGGAAGGAAATCATGGGCTTATTAACATTGATCCACCTACCATATCCCTTAGCACAGAGTGTCCAGCATGGAGAGAGGTTCAAGAGGTAGTCAAGCATGCAAGATCATCTTCTGCCCCAGGTCCCAGCGGTATACCATACAAAGTATACAAAAAATGCCCTAAGCTCCTCCGAAGGTTATGGAAGCTTATGCGGGTAATTTCGTCCAAGGGAACCATACCAACAAGCTGGAGAAGAGCGGAAGGGTGCTTTGTGCCCAAAGAGCAGGAATCCACACAGATCAGCCAGTTCCGAACTCTCCTTACTTTGTGTGGAGGGAAAGATTTTCTTTGCTGTGCTTGCAAAGAGAATGAGCATGTAAATGACCCAGAACGGATATATTAACACATCTATCCAGAAGGGTGGTGTTGAAGGGTTCTCCGGGTGCTTGGAGCATACAGGGGTCCTCGGCCAACTCATCCAAGAAGCAAAGGAGAAGAAAGGCAGCTTAACAGTTGTCTGGCTTGACTTTGCAAATGTATATGGGTCTATTCCCCATAATTTGATCCAAGTTGCTTTGGACTACTACCACATCCCACATAACATCCAGGGCATGATCTCCAGTTAACTGAGAGACATCAAGCTACGATTTCAGTCCGCCAAGTTTACAACAAAGTGGCAGCCAGTGGAGAAGGGAATAGTGACAGGATGCACAATCTCTCCCATATTGTTCATCATGGGAATTAATCTGATCATCTCTGCAGTGAGTCCAAAGTCAAGAGGACCAAAGACTGTAGCAGGATGTCAACAGCCAGCAATCAGGGCATTCATGGATGACCTTACAGTGATAACACCGACTCACGTGCAGGCAAGATGGGTCCTGGCAGAACTGGATCGAATGGCCACATGGGCAAAGATGGTCTTCAAGCCCAGAAAATCAAGGAACTGGTGATCCAAAAGGGTAAAACTACTGGAAGGTTCAAACTATTTGTTCAAGGGGAAGTGATCCCGAACATCCAGGGGAACCCAATCAGATGCCTAGGAAAGTGGTATGATGATTCCCTGTCAGACAGAAACAGCATCTATACCACCGGAAAACAACTTGAAGAATGGTTAAAGAAAATTGACAAGTCTGGCCTGCCTGGGAAATACAAGTGCTGGATCTACCAACATGGCCTGCTTCCAAGACTCATGTGGCTTCTCACGGTTTACGAGGTGCTTTTGTCAACTGTTGAAGTAATGGATAGGAAGTTCAACAAGCACCTCGGAAGATGGCTGGGAATTCCCCCGAGCTTCACATCCATGGGGATTTATATAAGGTCAGGTGAGCTCCAGCTTCCCCTGTCATCAGTGGTGGAGGAGTTTAAAGTCGCTAAATGTAGACTGTCCCTGACATATAGGGACTCTCAAGACCAACTCACCAGGGAAGCAGGAGTCAGAAAAAGATCTGGCCGTAAGTGGGCCACCAGCACGGCAATTAACCAGGCAGAATGTTCTCTCATGACCAAAGACATCATCGGAAATCCTTGCAGCCTTGGAACAGCACATTTCCAGCAGTGGTCCAAGTCCACCCCCAGGGAGAAGAGAACCATGGTCCAGGATGAAGTCTGAAACCTTGAGGAGGAGGGGAGAAGAGCAAAATCCATCGAGCTTGCAACCCAAGGTGGAACCTCCCGAAGAGGACAATGACATGGAGTGAGCTGTGGCGGTTGAAGCCCTTCTGTATATCCTTTCTACTCCGAGCAGTGTATGACACCTTACCAACCCTAGTCAATTTGCACAAGTGGGGGATGAGGGAGGACCCACTGTGTAGGTTGTGTGGTGGGAAAGGAACAATGGCACACATTCTGTCAGGATGTACGATTACATTGACACAGGGGAGATACAGGTGGTGCCATGACAAGGTATTGGCAGTGCTCGCAGACATTCTGGAGCAAGAAAGGAGGAAGAAACAACCAGCCAAAGAAAGACCATTGCTGAGCACCATCGACTTTGTGAAAGAGGGCCAAAGACCTGTCATCCACAGCCAAGACAGGCAGAATCTCCTGCAGTCAGCCTGGGGATGGGAATTGGAGGTTGATCTTGGGAGGAAACTCCACTTCCCCGAGGCGGTATTGTCCACAACTCTAAGGCCCGACATCATCATGTGGTCTCCAGAGGGCAAGAAAATCATCCTGGTGGAGTTGACAGTGCCATGGAAGGAGGGATGTGAGGAAGCTGCAGAGAGGAAAAAAGCTAAATACCAGCAACTTGTCCAGGACTGCCGGGCCAAGGGGTGGACAACATGGCTGTTCACAGTGGAAGTCGGATGTCGAGGATTCCCAGCTCAATCTGTGTGGAATCTAATGACAAAGGTCGGGTTGAGAGGCCACTTGAGGAAAGTAGCAGTTCATAGGCTGGTGGAAGCATCAGAGAGAGCCTCCTGTTGGCTCTGGCATAAGAGAGAGGGCACAAGCTGGAAGCCTGGAGGAGAGGGACAGTGACCTGGCCAGTCACTGCTGACCTGCCAACTGGAGGGTGTTGTGGTTAAGGGTCGAAACACACAGTGAAAGTTGGGGACCACCTGATGACCTGTCTATCAGGCCAAGGCTTCATCCATTAGAAATGGGTGTATGTTGGCATCGTAGATGTATTATACAACTGAAGAGATGAGTCTTCAGCATAGACTTAAATGTTGAGACTGAGTCTGCATTGCTCACATGGGTTGGCAGATCATTCCACAGAATTGGAGCTCTATATGAGAAAGCCCTTCCACCAGCTGTTTGTTTACAAATTCTAGGAACAATGAGGAGGCCGGAATCTTGTGAACGTAATGTACGTGTACATATGTATGGTAGCACCAAATCAGACAGATAAGTAGGGGAGAGTCCATGTAGTGCTTTGTATGTTAATAGTAAAACTTTGAAATAAGCCCTAGCCTTAATGGGCAGCCAGTGTATAGAGGCTAGAATTGGGGTAATGTGTTTCGATTACCCCAATTCTAGCCTCTCTACACTGGCTGCCTGTGTTCAGAATACATAATAGATCACATATCAAATGTTGAAACAGAAAATGTATCATTTCAAGGGAAAAATAAGTTGACTTGAAATATCATTGCATCAACACATCTCAAAAACGTTGGGACGAGGCCATGTTTACCACTGTGTGGCATCCCCTCTAATTTTTATAACAGTCTACAAAAGTCTGGAGACTGAGGAGACCAGTTGCTCAAGTTTAGGAATAGGAATGTTGTCCCATTCTTGTCTAATACAGGCTTCTAGTTGCTAAACTGTCATAGAACTTCTTTGTCGCATCTTCCTCTTTATGGTGCGCCAAATGTTTTCTATGGGTGAAAGATCTGGACTGCAGGCTTGCCATTTCAGTAACCAAATTCTTCTTCTATTCTTCCTCAGCCATGATGTTGTAATTGATGCAGTATGTGGTCTGGCATTGTCATGTTGGAAAATGCAGGGTCTTCCCTGAAAGAGACAATGTCTGGATGGGAGCATATGCTGCTCTACAACTTGGATATATCTTTCAGCATTGATGGTGCCTGTCCAGATGTGTAAGCTGCCCATGCCACACGGACTCATGCAACCCCATTCCATGAGAGATACAGGCTTCTGAACTGAGCGCTGTTAACAACTTGGGTTGTCCTTGTTCTCTTTAGTCCGGATGGCATCCCAGTTTCCCAAAACACACTTCAAATTTTGATTTGTCTGACCACAGAACAGTTTTCTACTTTGCCACAGTCCATTTTAAATTTGCCTTGACCCAGAGAAAACGCCTGCACTTCTGCATCCTGTTTAGATATGTCTTCTTTTTCGACCTGTACAGTTTTAGCCGGCAACGGCGAATGGCACGGTGGTTTGTGTTCACCGACAATGTTTTCTTGAAGTATTCCTGAGCCCATGTTGTGATTACCATTACAGTAGCATTCCTGTATGTGATGCAGTGTCGTCTAAGGGCCCAAAGATCACGGGCATCCAGTATGGTTTTCCGGCCTTGACCCTTACGCACAGAGATTGTTCCAGATTCTCTGAATCTCTGGATGATATTAAGCAATGTAGATGATGATAACTTAATACTCTTTGCAATCTCTGAGAAACTCCTTTCTGATATTGCTCCACTATTTTTCGCCGCAGCATTGGGGGAACGCTGGTATAACACTGGTGTTGTATTAATGAACATTTACCAGGAGATGGCAAAACTATGCAATCTAACACAACAAATGTGTTACCTTCATTAAAAGGGAAAAGGCTTTTGAATTCTCTCACAAATAGTAAATTTTATATATCTGTTCTCTAACATGACAAGATGGGTGATTTTTATAAACTAAACAGCACTGTTTGAGGGACAGGGAAATTCTCACCATAACCCAGATTGGATCTACAGGCAGCCAGCAACCATTTCTATTAGATCACATTTATAAGCGACTTCTTGACAATCATAACCCAACTCTGCTTTTGTAAAATTTAACATTTTTAACATTCTTTTCTTAACCAGCAAAAACATAATGCCACACAAGTGACACATACAGTACAACAACATATTTACCCTGCTGGAAAACAAGGTGGAGTTTCTGACCGCTGATGCAGGAAACTAAAAGTAAATACCGCACATTTCTTTAATTCAGTTTCTTCACACTCATGTCTCAGTGCTTAAAACAAGGCTTCTCTAAATGTATCAAAGGAAAGGTAAGATAACATTTATTATTATCAATGTCTTGTGTCAATAATCCACTCTTATGTTTTTGGCTGAACATAATCTTACATAAATAGGTTAAACTTAAAGTAAATAGGTTAAACTTGTCAATTTAATGGTAGCCTGACTCGTGCAGAATGTAAAAGGGCAGTTCATGTGTTAAAGAACACTTTTAAGCAAAGAATTATCATCTCAAAAGACTATTTTGATGATAGTGTAAGCTATTTATTCGATGAAAATATACATTTAGCATAAAGAAATTGGTTACATGCTGCAAGATAACAAGTAACTTTGATGAGATGGTCAGGTTTGATTAAGATAGATGAGACATTCCAATGCATTATGGAATCTGTGAGGACATGGACATTTCCATTAACAAAAATCCTAAAGTTTAATGTAGCAAAGTGGGTGGGACCAGTTCAGTCCTTAGTGTAATGTGATTGGTCTGTTTATTGCCCTGACAGACAGATTGTGGCATTTCACTGGTAAAATGTTTTTGTCAGGACAAAATTGGAAGAGGACCACTAAAATCCGGTGCACAATAGAAAAATCTTAGGTCTTGCCCTCACTTGGCACCCAGTTTACCCATGCCCTCTAACTCACCTCAGGCTGTATTTTGTGGACCACCCACTGTTAGTGACTAGCGGTTACTGATTGCTCTGGGACATTAACCATCACCAGCCTCTAGTTGGTTGAACAATATAATATTTTGGACATATATTTCCCAAATGGAGCCTGCTGTAAAGGTGTGAATTGCTCTCACAGCTGTGCACTGAGCAATCAAATTTGATATGATGCATCAGAAGGTTGAAATACTAAACCCTGCCAAGATAAAAAGTAGTAGGAGGTGCATCTTGTAATGGGCTGTCTTGTATTTAATGTCTCTGATGGGAATTCTAACTTCTTCCTTCCTGATGAGTTTGAAATGACTCCAAAGGTTAATCTGAAAGTCCCACCCACTTGGCAGTATTAGATTTGCAGGTGCCTTCAAATTTATTATTCCATGTTAAAAAGTTTTTTGTCTGCAAGAGGCCTTTAAACGTCTCTCTGGCTGGAATCCTGTCACACCTGTTATGGCTGCACATATTACACAACACAGTCAATCTTTTCAACATGATCCTTCCCATCAGGAAACAATATTGATGTTTATTTTAATATATGAGTTGTATTATAGTAAATAAATGCTTAATGTATTATTTAGAACACAACAGACACTGTAAACTGTTCTTTGTTTCGTGGTATGGAAGAAAAACAATGAAAAAGGGGTGTACAGATGTTTAGGAATAGGGGAAAGGGAGGAGAAAGGAGGAGAGGGAAAAGCCAGATAAAGGGTGACAAAGGGAGGATGACAGCATTAAATCATTGTAGTTGAGTGGTACAGTTCTTTTGAGCTGGTGACCCCTTTTGCTATAACAAACTCATCATCGAAATCATCATTGAAGTCCTCCAGCATTTTAATGTAGTCAAGTGGGTGGGATTTCTACAGAAAAATTACATCTCATTTTTATCTGGCACTAAAAAGAGGGATCATATCACTCCAATACTGGCCTCTCTTCATTGGTTTCCTGTCAAATACAGGATTGATTGATGTGAAGTGCTTAAATTGGCTTTTAAAGCATTACATGGTCTGGCTCCATTATATATCACAGATCTTCTCGCTTTCTATCACGCCCCCAGGATCCTCAGATCGTCAAACAAAACCATTTAGCTATCCCACAGTCTCAGTCCCACAGAGGAAAACTAGGGGTGATCGTGCTTTTTCAGTTTTGGCCCAGAGACTGTGGAATACGCTACCGATTAGCGTCAGGTCCTCTCCTACCACAGCGATATTTAAATGTTGTCTTAAAACCCATTTTTATTCTCTGGCATTTGAGTCAGCATAAGGAGATTTGTATCTTACTCTGTAATTTGTCCTGTCTGATAATGTTGTGTTGCATGTGTGTACTCTTACCTGTGTATACAGCACTTTGTTCAGCAACTGCTGTTTTTAAATGTGCTTTATAAAAACAATGACTTGACTTGACTTGACTTAGAGACACACCCACACTCTGGTCTGTGTATTTCACCTAAAAAGGGGGTGCCACAGAATGCTGCTGTGTTTGTCTTGGTTGGTTGTTTGCTTTTGAAAAAGGGAATGGGACCTGTGAAAAGCAGACCAGCAAACATTTGAAAACATTTAAATTGTATCATATCGCTTTGGAATGTATTTTTTCTTCTAAAATACATCATTCTTATACAGTTCCCATGTTATATATTCATTTCCAAAAATAACAGAAATTAAATGGAACCCAATTACATTGGTGGGCGAATTGCATCACACAATATGTTAAGCTATGTTGTCAGTAGCCTAACTTACTATACTGCCTATGTGACATTTCTCTGTTCTCGTTTAAAAAATACATTTATAACATTGGCAACCTGAATCCACAGTACAAAAGCAGTCACAGATCGTTTCTGTTTCTTTTTATTATACGTGTTAAAATGTATTTTACTCATGTTATTCACAGATATGTCAGTAGACCAGTCCATCATGATTTGGAGTCTCTGAGTTTTATAATGAATAATCCATGAAGGAGGACTGAGGGTGGTGCTGCACCTAAAGAAAGACATATGAATATGGCATATGAGGCCATGGATCCTGATATGAGGTGTGTGTTTTTTGTCCAAGACCTAATTATGTTATTCATGATTGCTGTTTATTCATTACTGGCAATGAATGATGTAAGTTTTGTAGATGCATGGTAAAAACTAGTTGTTCTTTTCTTGTCCTTCCAAGAAACATTTGCACAATCCAAATGAAAACAATGCTCTGCAGTAAAAGTGAAATGTATAAAACATTATTAATAATTTGGTCCTGGACCACTCTAAACCTGAAACAAACACTGGATTATAATGGATGTCTGTCTAGTTAAAATACAGACTGACTGGGCTTCACGTGCTTCTCAGGACAACTATGTTAAATTAACATTTTAGCCATCAGGCAGATACTCTTATCCAGACTTATTGTAATGCTGCATTCCATTTGTACTCGGAGGTCGGAAATTCCGACTTCCTAGTCGGAATTTCAACTGGAACGCCTTTCCCAAGTGGGAATTCCTAGTTGCGAAGTCTGAGAAATTTCACTACCCGCAAGTTCATTTTCCAAGATTGCAGTACCCTGTATCAACAGTAAGTGAAAGTTGTTTTTACTGTTAATTTTTAGAAATTGTTTTATTTGTTTTTCACAAAGGTACACAGTACTGTCAAACTGCTGTCTCTGGAAATGTTGATACAGCGTTAGAAGGCGTAAAATTACACCAAAATGCGTTTTATCACCTGGTTTTGCTAAAATGGCTAACTTGGCTAGTTGTTTATATTCCGAAAGGGCAAGAACAACGATGGCTTTCGTGGGGGAGTCCATCTTGTTTTTCCACTGCGGTAACTGCAATGCAAGCTAAATGGAACGCAGCATAAGTACAGGGATAAAGGTGAGGTAACTTCAGGTAAAGTACCTTGCTCAAGGACATAACAACATTTGGCACAGTGATGACTCAAACCAGCAAACTTCCAGTTACAAGTCTGACTTCCTATCTAGTGAGCCATCTGAAGGCAACTTCAAAATGTGTAATCCTCCAGTGTGTGTCCTGACTAAAGCCTTTCGTGTTGAGTGGGCTGGGTGATAAGTATCAGATGGCTCGACATCATGTGGTTGAAAGAAACGTGAGCGCCCTTCTTCAATCCCTTACCTCCTGGAAAAGTTGCCGACATGTCAGGGTCCGAAAAATTTGAACATTGAGGGGGGAGATAATCGGGGGGGTCATAATACAGAGAGCTTTATCTTAATGAGAAGTTGAGAAACAAAAAAGCACTGCCCAACGTAAAATGAAGACCCCAGGAGGTAGGCATGGAAATACAGTTTGGAAAACTTGCAGAATTTGGGAAAAAATTATTGAGACAAATAATAACATACCAAAACAATGGCAAGAGGAATGTGTGGAGAGAAAAATAAATCTGTTAAAAGATCTGTTAAATATGGTGGAAGGGGTGTTATGTTTTGTGTTATTTGGCTGTAGGTGAAACCTGCTCACTTGTCTTCATTAAGTAATTAATTATGTAGCTACATGCAGCTGCAGTTGCCTGAATTCCATAGTTTTTTCAATTATATGTTGTTTGCCAGGTGCTGCTCTACGCTAGTGTGGGACAAAAGAAGAAGACTGTTTTGCAACATTTCATTTGAGTGCTAAAATACCTTTTCCTTTATTATTTGCAGTGACATTGAGAACAAGAATTCCATGGAAAAAACTATTAATTTTGGGTGATGTATATATATATATATATTTTGTAAACATTCTTAATTTTATGAGAACAAACCAGTAGGGTTGGGTACCGTTTGCATTTGAACCAATACCAGTACCAATACCAATACCTTGAATTCGATATCTATACCCAACGGTAATTATTTCGGTATTCAGAAAATCTAAAGAGATGTGGCTGAAGGTGGCAGCACATAAAATATACATATGTTTATACATTAAAATCCGATTGCTTAATTGATTACATTTATGCTTGATGTTGGCTAGTTAGCTAAGCTGATACACAGCCGAATAATGTTACAATGATGAACGTTAATTAACATGAGTCGTTGACATGTCCTAAGCTCTGTGAAAAATATGTTATTAAATTGCTTTTGATAATGATGCTATAATGATAAAGTAATGAAGAAGCCCACTTATCTACAAAAACAATTTATCCAACTGCTGTAGGTATTATTTTACCAGAACATGACAATGAATTTGATGTTATGCTGCCTCCCCTGAAGTTTTGTCCCTGGAGGGCTCAACGTCTTCGGAGCTACCATTGATAGCTGCGGGCAACTTTAAATAAGTTTCTATTTGCATATCACGTCGCAAATATTACGAGTTGTCTGTTTGAGAAGGTGTTTCCTTAGGTGTGACCTGTTGCCATGCTAGCTTTCTATATCACATCGCAAATAATACAACAAGTGTTGTTTCTGGCTGTATCAATTTTAGAAAAGTGTAGCCACACGTCTGACCGCTTTCGGCTCCAATATCATTCAACTGCAGCCACAAATGGGCGTTCTCGTGCTGATGGGGGTTCCCGCATTCGTAAACTGGAATGCCCCGGAACACATTCCATAGCGGTCAAATTAATTATATTACAACCATGATTACAACATTTACGGTTAAGGTTAGGCATGAGGTCTCACGCAGTCTCACAGCTTTTTTTAATATATTGTAATTTGTCACGCAATTTTAATCTGTTGATTCGTGTACACGGACACAATTTTCTCATATTTTTCCGTGTTTTTTAGCACATTTCCTTTTCGTGTCTCTCAGCAAATTTCAAAATGAATGTATTTAAATTGGAAGCATCATGACATAGCATTTCAGTAAAACGTGTTCTTCTTATATATTTTAGATGGTTTAACAGCAAGATTTAATTCAGAGTGGTTAGGGTAAGGGCTTGGGTAAGGCTTATGATTAATTTAATGACTGAAAGTAAAAATTGTATTTAGATGGGCTTAATAGCAAGGTTTCAGAGTGGTTAAAGTTAGGGTAAGGGTTCGGTAAGGCTTATGATTAATGTAAAGATACAAAGTAAAAATCGCCTGTCTGCATCATGCTGCAATGGAGAACAAAACGCAATTGACAAGCTGCAGATGTGATGTTATCTCGCGAGATATTCGCTCTCAAGTACCGAAATGTGGCACCGATTGATTTTACATGAACCAATACTCGGTAATATCAACGTGATTCGGTCGGTACCGGTAAAAGTACAGGGGTCGGTACCCATCCCTACAAACCAGTTGAACAAGTCTGATTTGGCATGCATTTGTTTTAAAAGTTATTGTACTTTGCCTTGTCAGAATGGATGAGGGTTTTCTTCACTAAAGCAGTCTGTGAACATACAGTACATCCAGAAAGTATTCACAGAAATTTTGTTACAACCTTATTGATTAAATTCATTATTTCCCTCAAAAGTCTAAAAACAATACCCCATAATGACAATGTGAAAGAAGTGTTTGAAATCTCAGCAAATTTATAAAAAACTAGAACAGGTACAATTTCTGGGGAAATTGTGATGTGTGCTTGCGGCCACACAGTCTCCAGCTGTAGTGGATGGATTAAGTGGGTGGAGTGGCAGGAGAAACTGGGTGGTGTGGTTGTAATGGGTGGAGTAACTGGGTGAATGGGTTGGATGATGTTTCAGGGTGATGGGTGGGGATGATGATTATAATCATGCTGATGATGGTAGTGTGGTGATGATGATGGTAGTGTGGTGATGATGATGGTAGTGTGGTGATGATGATGGTAGTGTGGTGATGATGATGGTAGTGTGGTGATGATGATGGTAGTGTGGTGATGATGATGGTAGTGTGGTGATGATGATGATGATGGTAGTTCGGTGGTGGTGGTGATGATGATAATGATGGTAGTACGGTGGTGATGATGATGGTGATGAAGATGGTAGTGTGGTGATGATAATGATGATGATGAAGATGGTAGTGTAGTGGTGATGATGATGATGAAGGTGGTGAAGGTGGTGAAGGTGGTCATGATGGTCATGATGGTCATGATGGTCATGATGGTCATGATGGTCATGATGGTGATGATGGTCATGATGGTGATGATGGTCATGATGGTCATGATTGTAGTTTGATGGTGATGATGGTCATGATGGTCATGATTGTAGTTTGATGGTGATGATGATGAAGATGATAGTGTGGTGATGATGATTATAATGATGATGATGATAATGATGAAGTTGATGATGATGATGATGATGGAGATTATGATGGTGATGATGATGAAGATGATGGTACTGTGATGGTGATGATGATAAGATGATGATGAAGATGTTAGTGTGGTGATGATGATGGTGATGATGATGGTGATTATGATGGTGATGATGGTACTGTGATGGTGATGATGATGATGATGAAGATGGTGATGATGATGATGGTGATGATGGTGATGATGATGATGGTACTGTGATGGTAATGATGATGTGATGATGATGAAGATGTTAGTATGGTGATGATGGTGATGATGATGTGATGATGAAGATGTTAGTGTGGTGATGATGATGGTGATGATGATGATGGTGATGATTATGATGA
>JACXGM010012951.1:0-23599 GCA_016801145.1 Umbra pygmaea
AAGGCGGTAGCCAATCGAGAAAATGCCGCCTCAAATTCGTGCCGCCCTAGGCGGCTGCCTAAACTTGCCTAATGGGCGGGCTGGCCCTGAGTGTTGGTCAGTGACTCCGACGTATAGTGACTTCGACGTACTTAAAATAGTCAAAGGGGCCTCCAACCAAATTTTGCATAGGGCCCCCAAAGGTCTAGGGCCGGCTCTGCTCTCAAGTGTCACTCATTGAGCGTGACAGTCACTCATTTCACTCTTTTGTCACGCACTCCCGCCACACATTGTATTTCTCACGCCAAAATGTTTTTGTATAATATAGCCTATTTAATATGCCGCTCCACTCTCACTATGGAACCGGCAGGAATTAAGCGCGTCTCCCCTGGATTGTCGAGCCGGCCACTCATCAGCCAATCACAAAAAATAAATGGCCTGCACAATAGCCAATAAGAAAATTGCACTATTGTATCTGGGTAAGATTTAATGCAACAACCAATGAAAAAAATAATATCCTGTAAATGTTCACGTGATTCCCACTGGAAACGACTGGAGCTCCAAGAATCAGTTGGAGCACAGAGTAAGACATGATCTCCAAATTCAGAACTTGTTTGATACAAACAATGACATGTATATGAACTCCCTTTACCTGATCAATTTGGTCTTAAGTAGGGACTTCCCAAAACTTGTGAACTCAGAAAAGTTATTTTACTCAAGTAAATGTCCACCTCTGCTAGCATGTAGGAGATGATCGCGCTTGATGTTCTAGAGTAGGGGTGGGCAAACTACGGCCCGCGGGCCAGATGCGGCCCACCTGGTCTGGCCCACTTTGATCTGGCCCTCAGTCTACCGACGCTCTTGAGCGTCAAGCGCGATTATATCTCGAATATCTCGCGAACCGTATATGCTAGCAACTAAAGCTTGGTACCGTTGGAAAGACAAAGATCAGCCGAAAATAATGAGTGTTGGCTCATCCATGTGGGTTTATCAGAGCCAACAGCTATCGCGACTCGAAATCGGTCATGTTTTTTTGACTTTTGCCTTTTTTACTAAACACATTACAAACAGGAAGTAGGATGTGAAAATGACAAAATAGCAACTCTGAAATGATGTAGGACATCATCCTGCACAATACCAACATGGTACCAATATGTTTAGAAAGTTGGGGTTCCGCTGATAAAATATTGCCAATGCAAATAATGAGAAGTGTTTTGTCCATGTGGATTAATGACAAGCCGTAGATATCGCGTCTCAAAGTTGTGTATTTTTCACTGACTATATTTTGGTAAACTAAAAACATTACAGTCAAACAAGGTTTTACAAAACAAAACATTTATTTTCAGTAGGATATGCACCTAACTGTGTAGGGGGCAGGGTTAATTTAATTAAATAACATTTCCATTTTTCATGCATCGCTATAAAATGTGGCCCTTCATTTGGTTTCAAAAATAATTGCCCACCCCTGTTCTAGAGCATTGGGGGTCTTTGGAGGTCGATCACGTGAATTTGATTGTGGGAAGCCAAAATGGTGATCATGATAAAAATGTTATTAATTGTGCAGCCCTACTGTCTTGAACCAATTTCGGAGGCTATCAAAGATCGCAGCCTTGTTTTTAGTGCTTCCAAATCTTAATGCTGATGCCGAGAGGGTATTTTCGGTATTTTTCGATGGTTGGTTTGAACAACCTCAACACAAAACAGCTTGTATCTGGACAGGACATTGTCCTCAATCATGACCCTGAAAATGTCTAGGCTTGAGCCGAACTGTTTCAAATGTGGAAATTCTTCTGCAAGTCTGAGCAGTTATTAATAAGAACAACCAAAAAACTAATAATTATTATTAATGATACACCCCCATTCCCACGACCCATCTAACCCCCCCCCCTTGAACCCCTGACGGGGGGATGTCACTCTTGCCTGTCTTCAAAACTTGAGAGCCCTGCAATGTCTTTGAGTTTTTGCAAGTTCAACATGGATTATAAGTCGAAAGTTGAATGAACCAGTACGTATGTCCTTTCGATTTCTTACAGGTTGAGTTGCACACTAGCATTCTGCTAAGGTTTGATGAATGTATGATGTCATTGACATTTTAAAAGGCTTTTTAGAACAAAAAAGCCACAATCTAACACCCAGCAGTGTGTATTTTCTTTGCCTCCCCTTTCGAATGCAACATTGAAATGACTAGACAAACAATTATATCCTGAGAAAAGGGGATTTTGAGGGGTATAGCTCCATAAACCTCCATTCATTCTGCACTCGCCCATGACCGCCTTCATATGGATCCAGAGTGGAATTGCGACCAGTTCAGAAGCCGGAAGTTGTCAGAGAGTGGCAGTTCTCTCTATATTAGACATTCTCTGACCATTTCCACCAAGGGGGTAGGCTTAGATACAGAAGTTGAAGCAACCATGGGCTTAGCGGCCAACAGTGGAATTGTACCCTCAAACAAAACCCCCCAAATTCAACAAACTTCAAGCATTGATCATGCAATAATGGGCTACTATCAGTCAGGATGTGGCCCAGGAGTTAATTGACAGCATGCAGGGTGGATTGCAGAGGTCTTGAAAAAGAAGGGTCAACACTGCAAATACTGGCTCATTGCATAAACGTCATGTAATTGTCAATAAATCCTTTGACACTTAGTGCCCTATCTTGCACCCAGCACAATTGACATCTTACATAAATGTATGTATCATTCCTATTTTGCACCCAACGCACAGTGGACTTTTCCCTCCACAGACGTGCGTCGGTAAATTAGGGAACCAACTTGCGCTCCCGGGGGCGGTTCAGCAAATAGAGGAGGCATGTTCTGGCGCAAACGTTCCCTGGTGCTATTTTGTAGTTTCAGAAAACAATTCTGCCACAGACCAGGAAAACCTAGTCTAAAGTCAGTGGCACGTTTTTCAGATGCTATCTTAAGGGCTCATGGTTGACGATAATGTAGTGTGTGCACAACATGCATACATTTTGCTTCTCTCATCTACACAGAGAGAGCAGTTCCCATTTTAATGCAAACCATACATAATTAATGGAAAAATATTACCACACAAGGGAAATTATTGTGGTGTCTGAAGATGTGAAATAATAGCATAAATCTAGTGTACACATTTACACAAATTATTCAGGCTGAATTTTTTTGCACTGATATACATCAACCGCAAGGGAAACCATTCAATCAACATACAAGTCATTTGACATGCTAATAGTAAACTCACTCATGTCTTTGCGAATTACCCTGGCTCAAGCCACAACTCATTTATGCTGGCAAACTCTGCCATTCCTGCCATATTCTTGGAGAATCCCCCCTTGGATGGGGGGCTGTGAAGGGGGACAATGGCTATCTATTAAAGACATGTCTGATGACACCATTTATGATGTCAGCAACAGCGCGTGAAATGCTGTTTGATTAAAAACACACATAAATACGCAGTGTAATTGAACAAACATTCGGCATACTGAAAATGCACTTGAAGTGTTTGGATAGGACAAAGGGCACTTTAGAGTACAGTCCTCAAAGAGTCACAGCATTCTTTGTGGCTTGTTCTGTTTTACACAACATTTCCATGAATCATGGATTTGTTGATGACATAAATGAGGAAATATTAGAGGAATTAAGGAGACGTGATGTTGACATGCATGTGCTGTTGCCACTTAACCCAAATGCCCCAGCAGCAGAACGGGAGGAGAGCTTATTTGACAGAAGAGCTGCTGCATCATCTCTAGTGAGGTAAGCAAATTATTCTCAGTCTAATGTTGGACTACATTGCAAAAATGTCACAATGCATACATAACCTCCGGATTCAGTGAGAGTGAGCACAAATCATCAGAAAGTAAAAATAAAAATCAACAGCAATCCACCGTTATAATGGCAATCCGCCATGGAACAAGGGCGCCTGCTATTAAAGGGAATGTGAGATGATGCTCTGATTGGTTTATTGCATGTTACACCCAAACCACACCTATGACTAATGTTGCTACTTCAGACCTACCCGTTTTAGATTTGCATCAGGCGCAAGAGTCATTTATCCCGCCAGTACAATACATAGACCATATATAGTACTGGACGTAACCATGTGTGACATCACCCATTGGTTTGTGAAGATCTGATTTGAGTTGTCAAGTTTGTCGTTACGAGCGCAGACATCTTGGTAGCGGATATGATGATATTAGACGAGAGGCGGTATCTGACTGTGACGTTAACTTAGAGTTAGCAACGCTGCTTACGCTCTACATTACGTTACACACTGTCACTGGCACAGTCAATGTCAATCACATCATAGCCTCTCCCTGAAACAACCCTGTGCTTTATCGCCAATTTTATAATCAACGAGACCATAATTAAAATAATTAACATCATTCTGATTTGCAGAAGACTTAAAACTAGCGATTGAGACCATAAACTCATTATGAAAATGTTTACTGAGGTATATCAATTTAGAAGTGACTGACTTTCTCATAGACTTCTTCTTTTTTGCAACCACACGTATTGCCCCCAACTGGAATTCAGATAGAATGCAGTTTTATGGCACTTCCGCATTTGCTTCACTTTGCAAAACTGAATGCTAGCCCTGTGGTATAACAGCAACAGTGCCAAAGCTCCACCCACAAAGTCACTTGCGTTTCGTGTTTGATACTTGCGTTTCAGATCGTTAAAATAGGGCCTTTTGACTGCTTGTAATTATACTTTAGTATATACCATAGTAACTACCGACAAAAAGATCTAAGAACACTGAAGTAGCAAACCTTGTGGAGACCAATACTTGTGGTATTCACTAAACGTTTGACCACGACTGTATATACTATTTATTTTTTCACTGCTACTAATCCTGTTAATTTCTTACCAGTGTTATTTGTTTACAGTATACCAATCCATTGCACTGTATATCGCTCCGTTGTTGTATAATTATTAGTCTGATTTTATTATTGCACTAAAAGAGTTTGCTAGTTTGATGTTCAAACCTGAATTTTACATTCCGCTTCACTCCATTACTCACAAACAAAAACAAGTAGGCGCGGCTCGTAATTCAGGGGTTGGAACCAGGCAAAGAGTTTGCATCTCGAGGGAAGGAATTCTAACCAAACATTTCACTGTAATAGGAACACATACGAGTGATGATTAAACTGATTCTGAAGCAGAAAGTAGAATGTTTTTGACTGGCCACATCAATCACCTGACCTCCACTAGAGAATGTTTTTCATTTGCTCAAGACTAGACTGAAGGCATGTGTCACTGTCCAAATAATTATAGTCTGCATTGTATGTGTCACTGAGTTTATGCTCCAGACAGATGTATGGCAGTTTGTCATCTGCAGTGAGTCACTATAGTAGCTTATAGTAGCTTACCAGTTTGGTAAGAAATTGTGTGTGTAAATGACAGATTTGTGGGTTTAACTTCCAACTGTAGACTGGTATAGAAAATAATTGTACTTAATAAATGCAATCAATAATCTATGTAATGTTGCCCATAGTTTCACCATCTGGGTTCAGAGGAATACTAATAAAATGTTGTAGTTTGCCTTGTGTTGCTGTAGCTATAGCCGCTTTCCGACCAAGTAGTTACAGGAACGTTGTTATAGGAACAGTCCACTTCTAAACAGTTCTACTTACTACTCTCCCCCAAAACTGGTTTTGGTATTTGCATTCGCACTGGTCAAGTGGCCATAGGAACTGGTAGGAGGGATAAGGGAGTGATGCAAGCACCGCAATGTTCTTTTATAGCGTCGTCACTAGACTTTAGCGTAGCGCCACATACAACAACATTTCACAGTTGAATGTTTGTAACACTGGGTGTATGATTGGAGATAAATGTGTAAATCATCTTATGTATGCGGATGATCTGGTTGTTTTCAGCTCCACTGGGTTCCATCAGTGGCTTGTTGTTTGTTTGTTCAGATTACAAGGCTGAAAACGACATCCAATACAATTTTTAAAAAGAGTGTTGTGTTGATATGTCCTCATAACTGAGTTTAAAACTAGGCTGGAGTCATAGAAATTGAGTACTTAAAAGAGAAACACAGAAGACGAAGGCTCCAGCATAATATGTACTATACGCAACAGGCAAACGAAACGACGGGCGTGATTTATAAGTTGGACCAATCAACGTAGAAATAGGAAAAGGGAAAAGGGAAAGATCTTGCTCTGAAGTAGGAGCTGAAAGAGATATAGGAACTGCGGTGCGAGGAACTAAATAATCCCCAAATTTCTCCTGTTAGAACACAAGAAATAAAGGGTTATAGGAACATTATGTAGGAACTGCAAAAATCCTTCCAAACAGAAAGTGGCTAATGCCACACATCTGTAAAAGCACTTCTGATGAAAAAAGGGCATTATAAAAAATATTTAAATAATTGGGCACCTGTGACCTCAATCGAGGTAAAAACAAGAATAATAATAATAAAACATTTTATTTGGAGGATGCCTTTCAAAACACTCAAGGACATATGAAAATGGGCCTACATTAGTGAGTAAGCCAACAGTGCAAGTTAAAAATAAGTTTAAAATCAGGACAAGTAAAACAAACACAGGGTAAAGATAAGAAAAGCTAGAGGTTGTTGGCAGTACAGAATAAATGTGTTTTGAGGAGTGTTGTAAATGAGGTGAATGTGTCGGCCTGTCGTCTGTGAAGGGGGAGTGCATTCCAGGGTCTGGGTGCAGATTAGCTAAAAGCACGGCCTCCCATAGTGAAGAGACAGAATGGGGAGGGCTGGCGAGGAGATCCAGTGAAGTTGGATAAGAGTTGGTGTTCAGGTGATCTGGTGTAGGTTAGGATTCTTGCGGCAAAGTTCTGGAGCAGTTGGAGTCGTTTGATGAGTTTGGTAGGGATTACAGTAAGAAGACTGTTGCAGTAATCTAGGCAAGTAGTGACAAAGACATTAATGAGAGCATCTGTGCTGAAATGTGAGAGTAAGGGTCGGAGACTTGAGATGTTGCGGAGGTGAAAAAAGCTGTCTTGGTGACGGTTATGTGGGTTTCAAAGGAGAGGGTGTTGTCCAGGGTGACACAGAGGCTTAATGCACTGTAATTCACACCAGTATACCAGTGGCATTATGTTAGCTAGCTGGCTGCTCAATGCTCATATGCTGATAACTGATGTAACGTCATGTACAGTAGCTCTAATACACTTACCTAGACAAGGTGCTGATGAATTGTAAGCTAAGCAGCCAGTGGGCAGACTGCAGTAAATTTGAAGTTAGGCAAAACCATTTGGAAGAAGAGGGGTGTTCTGTTTTTCACTTTGGTGCCTATTTTTCATGTACTATTTGTTTGTGTTTAGAAAAAAAATAAAAAACAAACATCCAGACATGAGGGCAATTTGTCAATGGCAGGGCAGAGGGGCAGGTGCCATCGCCCCCCTGCGCCCCTGTCAGTGCACGTGCCTGGAGCTAGGGCCATTCCCCCCAGAAATATCCAGGAACTTTCATGTATAGGTGCCTTGGTGGAAGAATAAAGGAAAATCTCACAGCAATCTCTGGAGCAATTTAGGATTAAGTGCCTTGCCCAAGGACACAATGACATTCGGGAATTGAACCGGCATCCTTCCTATTACAAGTCTGACTCTAACCACTGAGCCATCTGACACAACTGTATGAACCCTGAAGTGTGAAATGTGACGCAACAGATGCGTAAAACTGGTGCATAAATAACGCTTGCTGTGGAGACAGTTAGAAAAAGTGTAACTCAAATACGAAAGGATTTGAAGTTTCTGTAGATAAGAGTGTGTGCTAAATGACCTTGCACCAAACGCACCAAACGTTAAATTACTCTGGAATCATGAATGACTAACTTTACTTGGGGTGCGCACATCACATTTGGGTTACAGTAACTACCGATATAAATCAAAGAATTGTATTGGTGTGTTCTATCTGGTTCCATGCCTTGGTGCAAATGGAGGTAACCATAGAATACTCCTAACATCCTGTCATGTGATTTCTCAGATATGTTTCTCCTATTTACATAATGAGATTTCTTCAGTTATTTGCATTACATAACGAATCTAAGTAACTCTGAAAATGAAGCTAGATGTAATCATCTGATCATCCCACGTTCCCGTGTTTATGGTCATGTCCAGTGATGAATGTTAAAAAGCAGCTGATTATCATTTAAGTACTAAAATTTGGTCCAAAGGTAACATGAGTGTCATGCAGAAATAGTCACAGTCATTAGAGGAGCTACGGAAGAAAGTACAGAGTTACACAATACCAGGATCTATAGCTGCAGCATCACGTGATTACCACCTACAGCCTCTTACTGTAGGTGTGTTAGTAGTGTGGGTGTAACTTACCTGTCCGCAGGTTGGAACTGGCCTCAGCTGCAGTATAAAATACGTATACACACACACCTGAATTACTCTCAGAGTTTACAGTAATTGATACACATCTCAGGTGATGTGGATATAGACTTGCTCGTGTTCTTTTTAACTTATTTTACCAAGAAAGAAAAGTGGTCACGTAATTCAGCACACTTTCTATCACATTGGACTTGCCTCAGTTGAAGTGTCCCTGATCTAAACCCCAGAAAGCCACCAGAGAGGAACCAGACAGTAACAACCTAACCGTGCCATCGATCTCCAAACATTTGGACATGTCTCTGAGGAGTCAGGCTAATGGTGGTGATGAAGAGTGTAATCGGGCCATCCTAGTCTCCGTTTCGAACTTTGAGCCTGGGGTGCCTCTGAGCAAGAGGACAGGAGCAGATAGAGACAACAAGAGACTCCACCGTACACTGACCAGGCTGGAATATAGAGTTCACATACACATGGACCTCAATGCTCAGGAGATATACACACTGTTTAAGACAGGTAACACACACAACTGCTCTGAATTAGCTTATTAGTAATACATGTTATTCAACTTATGAATGTTTGTAATGAATTACATTATTTTATTTATGAGGGGACAGATTGCACTATGGACTTGTTAGCCCAACATACTTATCAGTTGAGAACACGTCCTGGTGCAATTGTCCTGGTGCAAATATTTGTTTTATTTCAAGCCTAAAACCAGAATATGACTTAGGTGATATGATCAATATTTAAATGATTCCTTGGAAGAAAAATATGTTTTTGGAAGAAACACAGGGACAGTCGCATCCACAATATGCCCTGCACGCTCCACTGCAAAATGACTTTCTGAGACAGTTTCACATTTCAAATATCACATACATGCTCTGCACCTACATTAATTGAATAAAATAAAATAATTATCCAACACAACATATCAAAAGTATGACATTAATGCTAATGCCATTTACTCTAGATGGACAGGTTTTATTAAGCTATTCAGCATTCAGTGTTCAAATCGTTACGCCTATTTCAGGCTGCATCCACATTTTTTTTACTTGTTTTATAATGTCATAAATGTCAAGCTAACAACATGATTAAAAAATTAGGCCCTTGAAAGTGCTATAATTGTATACTGTGTGTATATTATACCTTGTATCAGAATCGGAAAAGCTTTATTAACATTTATTAATATTTTGAATAGTATTAATAAATATAAATATCACCTGGGTTTAGAAGATATTGAACTAAACAGTGGAGTATTGCACTTACAGACCTATGCCTTAGGATGTATGTTAACTGTTCAGAAGGGAAATTGCCTGTGAGAAGAAACTGTTCCTGTGAGTAGATTTTCTTGTGACCAGTGATCTGAGTCGCCGTCTTGATGGTAACAGTTCAAACAGGGGGTGTCCAGGGTGAGTGGAGTCTGTGATGATTTTACCTGCTCTCTTCCTCACTCTGGAAGAGTACAGGTCCTGGAGGGTGCGCAGGGGGGCATCAATAAGACTTTCCGTTGTAGTCTCCTGATGTCTGGTTTGGTAGCTGAACCAAACCAGACAGTGATGGAAGTGCATAAAACAGACTCAATGACAGCTGAGTAGAACTGACTCAACAGCTCCTGTGGCAGGTTGAACTTCCTCAGCTGGCGAAGGACGTATAGTCTCTCTTGGGCCTTTTTTACAATGGAGTCAATGTGATTATCCCACTTCAGTTCCTGAGAGATGGTAGTGCCCAGGAACTTGAATGACTCCACTGCTTCCACAGTGCTGTTCAGGATGGTGAGTGGGGGGGAGGTCCTGAGAGATGGTAGTGCCCAGGAACATGAATGACTCCACTGCTTCCACAGTGCTGTTCAGGATGATGAGTGGGGGGAGTGCTGATCTGTTCCTCCTGAAGTCCATTATCATCTCCACTGTTAGCATGTTCAGCTCAAGGTTAACTGCACCAGACAGCCAGCAGTTCAACCTCCAGTCTATAAGCAGACTCGTCACCATTTATTTGCTAATTAAAAATAGATCCACCAGCGGGGTCCTTGGTCATGTGATCAACATATTTCGAAGTTCTTCACATTGAAGTGTTGAAAGAATACTTTCTGAGTGATAAAGTTTGACACAGGCCTGGACACACCTAGATAACAAGCACTGTGAAAACACCTCCGGTAATTGACAAAAACATGTGCACTGTCATGTAGACTTTAAGGTGACTGATGGATAATATAATTAGTTGAAGCAAACCTGACAGAATGATTGTGTCACCATATCACATGCCAGGAAGAAAATGTTCTTGCTCTTTTCCCTTGAGTGGGAGAAAGTCCACCTTGGTCTGGTTTCTCTACAGTTGATAGTTTTAGTTATTTTACTCTTATCCAGAGCAACTTAAAGAAACATTTTCCCTGGAGCTACATGTCCAACTCCCTAACCTCTGAGCCATCTGAACCAGTCTAGGTTTTAACCTCATAATTGGTCTTCCCTTATGACTGTGCTACTAAGATATCATATGTGTGACCAGTGTTGGCTGTATGAGCACAGTTAGATTGATTTATTGATTTATTGAATTTAGAGAGTGAGCGACCGGTGAAGGACTGTTTCCTGGCCGTGCTGTCTTCTCACGGGGAGGAGGGGTGTGTTTTCGGCGCAGACGGGCAGCCTGTTAGACTCTCCCGGGTCTTTTCCTACTTCAACAACACACTCATGGAGAGCAAAACCAAACTCTTCTTCATCCAGGTCAGTAGCTTCATCATCATCAGACCATTATTATTATACAGTATACTGGGTGTTTGAATTCTGAATGCTGACTGGTTGATAGCTATGGTATATGAGACCAGATTCCACAGGTATGACATCACATCACTTTTTGCTGCTCTGATTGCTTTTGAAACCAGTTTATAAGAGCAATAAAACATCTCGGAGTTTTGTGATGTACAAACCTGATTCCAAAAAAGTTGGGAAACTGTACAAATTGTGAATGCAATGATGTGGAAGTTTCAAATTTCAATATTTTATTCAGAATAGAACATAGATGACTGAGACAATCTATCATTTCAAGGGAAAGGTAAGTTGACTTCAAATATCATGGCATCAACACATCTCAAAAAAGTTGGGACGAGGCCATGTTTACCACTGTGTGGCATCCCCTCTTCTTTTTATAACAGTCTGCAAATGTCTGGGGACTGAGGAGACAAGTTGTTTAAGTTAAGGAATAGGAATGTTGTCCCATTCTTGTCTAATACAGGCTTCTAGTTGCTCAACTGTCGTAGGTCTTCTTTGTAGCATCTTCCTCTTTATGATGCGCCAAATGTTTTCTATGGGTGAAAGATCTGGACTGTAGGCTGGCCATTTCAGTACCCAAATCCTTCTTCTACTCAGCCACGATGTTGTAATTGATGCAGTATGTGGTCTGGCATTGTCATGTTGGAAAGTGCAAGGTCTTCCCTGAAAGAGATGACATCTGGATGTGAGCATATGCTGTTCTAGAACTTGGATATAATTTTCAGCATTGATGGTGCCTGTCCAGATGGGTAAGCTGCCCATGCCAGACGCACGTATTCCTGAGCCCATGTTGTGAGTTCCATTACAATAGCATTCCTGTATGTGATGCCTTGTCATCTAAGGGCCCGAAGATATACGCACAGAGATTGTTCCAGATTCTCTGAATCTTTGGATGATATTATGCACTGTCGATGATGATAACTTCAAACTCTTTGCAATCTTTCTCTGAGAAACTCCTTTCTGATATTGCTCTACTATTTTTTGCCGCAGCATTGGGGGAATTGGTGATCCTCTGCCCAACTTGACTTCTGAGAGAGACAGCCATTCTGAGAGGCTCTTTTTATACCAATCATGTTGCCAATTGACAGGGCCAGCGCCACAGGGGGGCTCCTGCCCCCTCAAACATTAATGTTAAAGGAAATTTTATGATAAAATATGCTATTTAAAAATCCCATTTACCATTTGCATTTTCTTCCTAGAGTGAATATTACCAAAAATAAACAAGAATGCTTTATCATAGCTTAATCCATCTGGATGTGATCCCATTTCATCCCCTTATTTCAGTTGTCTGACCAGGGCTCAACATACACAGTGTCCCGAAAATGACCGGAATGGTTATTAACCAACTTTGGGACGTTTACGGGACGATGGCCAGTAAAATATAACATGCATAAAACACTGGTTACAAACGCACATGTTTAATCACAAGTCTCATGAAGCAGATCATAATTCAGCTTAAAAGTTGATAAAGTATTATTAATAATCAAAAGAGCAACAATATTTTCATTTCCGCGCATTGGGAGAACACCTTTGAGATTGCTATTCTCCCGACGAGCCACATTCTCAAATGGCCACTTGATCTGAACAGTTTTTGTATTAGGCCTATGAAGAGATGAATATTTATCATAATGGTAAAACATATAAAGACGGATGATCTGAAGTTGCAAAAATATGACTGTGACTTAAGCTTTTTTGAAAACCGAACAGAAAAGAAATGCAGGTATAACATGCATGTCAGGACGTTTAAAAAATAATTCACAATAATCGGATATTGACCATATGGTAATTGCAAGGTGATATAGGCTATGTAATTATGTAGGTTACCTACATAGCCTAATAATTCAAATGTACAAAATTGTTTTAGAACATGATATTGTTGCATTTGAGGCTGTGGAATCTTGTGGCTGATAACAGCTCACACCAATTCGTTGTGTAATTTTCTCGCGCCATTCCGGGTGGAATGTCAATGTGATGCGTGAGGGCTTTATTGAAGGGCATTTTCAGGGAACTTCAGCAACAGTTTGTTTTTTACTGAAAGCTGATTTAGTTCAGTCAGCATGATGCAATAATCATAGTGGACTAATCTACTCACAAAACAATCTAATTTTGACAAAGATATTTATCTAAATATAAATAGCTGAATTTCTCTTAAGAACTTACTCTTTTTTACAAATAGAATTTTTCTATTGTGAACTTGCCCCTCTTATATTTTAGGGCTTGGTGTTTTTGGTCCTTGAGAAAAAGTTAATTGTGTGTCCGTGCGTCTGTGTGAAGACTGCACGAGCCACAAGGCAACACTGAATACGCGTAATTGTTTGCAGAGCTGCTTTATTTATTTGTAGCCTATTGGTAAATCTGTGGGGCGAATATGTTTTAAAACATGGTGGGGACAATATCGACCCTTGCAAAAAGTGGTGGGGACATATGCATTATGCGCGTTAATGTGATCGCCCCCTCTTGGTATTTCAGATGCCCCGTCATCAGCACTCGGCTGGCGTCGGCTCTGCCAATTGGCCTAATGAGTTGCAAATCGGTCCTCCAGCTGTTCCTTATGTGTACTTTTAACTTTTCCGACCTCTTCTGCTACCTGTCCCAAGGTTTTTGGAATGTGTAGCTTTCATGAACTCCGAAATGAGCCAATATTTGGCATGACATTTCAAGATGTCTCACTTTCAACATTTCATATTTTATCTATATTCTATCGTGAATTACATATAATTTTATGAGATTTGTACATTATCCCATTCCTTTTTTACTCACAATTTGAACAGTCATCCATTTTTTGGATTCGGGTTTGTATTACCAATATACTCTGCCTAAGATCAGATAATAGCCATGGTATATTGGCTATATTCCACACCTCCTCATGAATTATTGTGTAGTCACCATTTCAAATTCCTCTGTCTCTCTAGGCATGTCGTGGTGGTGAGCTAGATAATGGGGTAACAATAGAGACGGATTCCGCAGGAAGTGATGCCGCAGAGGACACCCTGACTCAGTACCTGTCCATCCCCATGGATACAGCGGTGATGTACGCCACTGCGCCAGGTTATGGGGCATTCATGAACCCTCTAGGCTCTGTGTTCCTCCAATCTCTCTGCATCCTATTGGAGGAGGAAGGGGGCGGCGCCATGGAGCTGACACGCCTTCTGACACGCCTCTCCCACCGTGTGGCATTCCGCTACCAGGCCAGAGGTTCTGAGCTTGAGGGAAAAAAGGAAATGCCCTGCTTTGTATCACGACTGACTAGAGACGTGTTCCCATTTGCTGAGCCTGAGAAGAAAGGCCAGGCCAATGGGCTATCTGCCATGACATTGGTTGACCTAGAATACAACAGACCTCGCAAACCATCTATAAGCTAAACCCAAATCCTTTGTGAGATCTAAAGTTGTGTCTTTTATGTACTGAGTTTGACTGAAAGTATGTGGTTGGTCAGAGGTTTTGGAATTTGTGCGTTGGTTGGTGTGGAATTTTCACTCTGTTTCAGGTGTGTATGTTTGTGTGCATATGACATAATGGACATGCAAAGGAAGGAACAGATTTGGAGGTGCTGAATTTCTTCACTGTAGTGTATTTCTTCATCCTACACAAAAATTAAAAATATTATTGATAATAAAAGATGTTATAATCAGATTCTTATTTTATTTGCCAAATACTCAGTGAAGGGTGGATGGATGTAGGGGGATAGCTTGTCACTTTGCTCTCTAGTGACTCCTTGCATAGGTTGGCAGCCTGTGAGTTCAGTCATGGTTATATGATGATTGTGTAGCTTCAGCAGGTGTGCCTCAGTGTGGAATGTGATCAAATTTGAGCTAGCTTTGTCACATGCTTGAAGAACTTTAACCACCCATCCTTGCTGAGGAGTTGCCAAAGCCATAAGGTCATATTGGGGAGTTGGACATGACTAATAAAATAAAAAAACATGGCCTAATTTTTGTAATTGCCTTTGATCAATATAATGTTCAAGAGGATATTGGTTGTTTAATTAGACCAATGAATTTATCCCTGATGACGGATGAACTGCAACCACGTAGACAAACAGATTAAAATCACATATCAGATCAGGAATACGATTTAGGTTACTGAGCATTTGAACAGACTAGCCTTTCCCGTAAGAACACCTGTCCAGGTAATGTTAAACATTTTGCAGCACTTGGAACTTTTCTGAAATAAATCGTTATTATACAGAGATGTAAATCAACTTAATTGGACAAGCATCATCTTATTTTGTATGGAGTGCCATTATTTCAAAACTCGCAACAAAGCAAAGGAAGTACATACTAAAAAAAACGTCTGGAATGCGGGAGTGGAGGAGCCGTGGAGGTACAGTACCCGCCTGCAACAAGCAGTGTGCTGTACAAGGGTTCTTGTTTTGGGGCTGGGCTCAATGTGGTCAGAGTCAAACATTTGACTCCTCCCATGGTTGACCCCACCCACCATTTCTTTACAACCAGCACATGCTTTGTAATGGTTAAGGTTAGGATTAGGATTAGGAGATTGGAAGAAATGTAATACATGTGTTGAAATGGTTAAGGTTAGGATTAGGAGATGGGAAAAAAAATTACATAAAGTGGTACCAGCACAGGTGTTGTAATGGTTAAGTTTAGGATTAGGAGATGGTAATGGCACACTGCATAGACGTTTGAATCCATCCACATTGAGGCACACCCCGAATTGCACACTGCAGTGAGGGGCTTCTTGCCTGTAAGGGATGTTGTAAAAACAAACGCACCCTTAACGGGGCAGGGATCATTTCATTGGTCAACATTCTATTGGTTGGGGAATTTTGATAGCATTGTATAACACAAACAATCCGAGAGCGCAAAACAAATCTGCGAGGAGAAGATTTGCCAGCGCGAAGAAGCAGCCTGAGTTCGAGGAGAAAGCAGGAAATCTATCCATGCAACATATCTGAGTCCAAGCAGAAAGTTTGAGCACAAGCAGAGCAAATCCAAGCTTAAGCAGTGACTATTTGAGTGTGAGAGCAAGGTTTTGAGGGAAATTATTACAAAATCTGAATGAAATATCTGCTTCAAGCTGATAGAAGGGCAACTTTGAAATAACCACTTGTTACAACCGAGGTAAGCAGCTAAGCATTTGTGAAGCCACAACACGCAAAACATTGAGGCGGATGGGCTACAACAGCAGAAGACCCCACCGGGTACCACACATCTCCACTACAATTAGGAAAAAGAGGCTACAATTTGCAAGAGTACACCAAAATTGGAGAGTTGAAGACTGGAAAAATGTTGCCTGGTCTGATGAGTCTTGATTTCTGTAGAGACATTCAGTTGGCAGAGTCAGAATTTGGCGTAAACAGAATGAGAACATGGATCCATCATGCCTTGTTACCACTGTGCAGGCTGATGGTGATGGTGTAATGGTTTGGGGGATGTTTTCTTGGCTCACTTAAGGCCCCTTAGTGCCAATTGGGCATTGTTTAAATGCCACGGCCTACCTGAGCATTTTTTCTGACCATGTCCATCCCTTTATGGCCACCATGTACCCATCCTCTGACGGCTACTTCCAGCAGGATAATGCACCATGTCACACAGCTCGAATAATTTCAAATTGCTTTATTGAACATGACAATGAGTTCACTACTAAAATGGCCCCCACAGTCACCAGATCTCAACCCAATAGAGCATCTTTGGGATGTGGTGGAACGGGAGCTTCGTACCCTGGATGCGCATCCCACAAATCTCCATCAACTGCAAGATGCTATCCTATCAATATGGGCCAACATTTCTAAAGAATGCTTTCAGCACCTTGTTGAATCAATGCCACGTAGAATTAAGGCAGTTCTGAAGGCGAAAGGGGGTCAAACACAGTATTAGTATGGTGTTCCTAAAAATCCTTTAGGTGAGTGTATTAGAGAATGTCTACAAAACGTAAAATGTTAACCAGTTGATTTAGAGATAAAAAAACTGGTTGTATAGCAAGAAGTTGATTCCTATCATCAGGCAACAGAGACTATGGGTGTTGAAATCTTTTCATACTAGCCCAGTATTTAAACATGTTTTAGGTACTCAGGTACTCCACTACCAGTTTGATTGAAACCGCAATTAAGGCCCTACACAAAATGGATTTATTGCTGGAGGTAAAGCTGGCAAATTATGTTGCCTTCAAAGTGTTATCCCTTCAGAGTTTTTGTGAGAACAAGACCTGGACAGGAGAGGGATGAATACTGTAGACATCGATTGTTGCTGTAGAGGAGGCCGGGAGCAAAGATATCAAGAGCCTCCACTATACAGGCTGGGATAGAGATCATGTTATCTCCTTCCCTGACACTTCCACTTACACAAGAGGCTTAGACCCAGAAGTTGAAGCAGCCTTGGGTGGATTCTGATGCTACCTAACTATCACCTTACGTTAGCATTCATTTTAGGGGTCACTTTGACAGCGAATAAATTTACATCCGAAGCGTTTCGACTATTTTTCCATTGTTAATTTCTAAAGAAACAGGACAATCTATAAAAAGCTCCATTACCTTGTATCTCATGTTATGGCCCCGTAGCAGCCGTTTTTGTGAAAATATGCTAACGATTGTGTCATAACCACGCGTCTTACTGTTGTACAGTAGATCAATTATTGTATTGTCCAGGAGAAGCTTGGAGGCAATCGGAGGATGTGGAGGCATACGGTCAAAATGACAAAATAATTCATCAGAATATTTACCAAAAGTTGCTCCTGCTCCTACGCTCATGGACAACTCCTACTCACGCTCTCCTTTCTCTGCAAGAGGCAAGATTCGGAAGGATTGAGATTTCTCTTGGCACGGCTAAGTTAAGAATTACAACTTTCAGAGACGTTGCTCATGTCACATCTACGTCAACACGCTTGGATATCACCGAAAAAGTGCTTCTAATTGGATTCACTCGGTCTCCATAGGAATGAATGGCGTCTGTTGGTCCATTCATATACTGTCTTTGGGGCTACCACTTGAAATCGGTGGCCTAACTTGAACTGTCAATCTCCCACTACACCCTCCCCCATATGTCCTATGCCTCCCTTTTGGATATAGACACACTTCCAGAGGTGGGAAGAGTACAGAGTAAATGTACTCTGCTGGTTTTACCCGTTTTGGGACTTTTGTAGTTAAAACCTAACTTATCTGATTTCGTTACTAACCAATGACCAAAACTTATGATTTTTTACTCTTTGTTTTCATTTCTTAGATCACTGGTGTGAACTTCTTTTACTTGGTCATTCTGGTCTTAATGAGGAACTTCCCCAAATTATTGAACTCCGCTGTACCCAGAAAAGTACTCATACATTTATCCACCTCTGCAAGCCCCAAGGAGATAATAATAATTTGATAAATTAAAAAAATTACAAAATAGGTTGCTTTGTTAAGTTCTTGCTTCAAGGCCAACTTCGAACAGAAAGTGTTCCAGGCTCATAGAGTATGTGCTGTGCGTAATAGTGCTCGGGGACAAGGCTAGAGTTCGTGTTGTGCCCAGGAGATATACACATTCTTTAAGAGAGGAAATACACCCACATACCTGGTATTCATCTGTCAAACACTCTGAATAACAATATTAGCTAAATGTTATTCAAGTTATGTTACATAATATTATTAATAAGGGAACAATGGCCACCACATTCCATCATACACTGAACCCTGTGAAATGGTTCTCCAACAGCCATACTGCAATAACGATACAGTTAACAGTGACAAAATATATGACAGCACACTGGAGAGCTGATGGCACATAATTATTCTGCACATAGGTAGAGGTAAATAAAAATACATTCTAAAGATTGTTTTTTAAATTCTTCTAGCATTGTTTTGATCAAGGGCTTATCTATAGTCTAAATCCTACTCCTACAACTTGTTCAAAACACTTCAGTGCAACTTAGTCTGGCCCAAAGGGTTGAACTTGAAGAGTAAGGCACTGGATTGATGATTCATCCATTTTGGCTTTGCCTGGGAGGGCCCCCCTTTCTTCAATGTTTCTGAGTTGGGACAAAACGGTGTGGTCATTCTGTCCTGTGTCCATCTCCACTAAAATTTCATAGATTATTGCTCCAGGGGACTAGGGCCAGTTTTATATATTGAGGGATTGGCTACAAGGCATGCTCATTCTAATGTTTCTGGTGTCAAGTTGAGGTTATAGTCATTTAACAGAGACTCTTATCCAGAGCGACTTACCATAAGTCCAGGGACATTCCCTCTGGAGCCAATTAGGGTCAAGTACCTTTCCCAAGGACACAACGACATTTGGCCCATCCGGGAATCGAAGTGGCAACCCTTCGACTACAAGTCGGACTGCCCTAGCAGCAGAGCAATCTGACCCCTGAACACATTTAATTTAATGACTTGGACTTCAATGTTAATGTTGTAATTCTAGTTAAAACACTTTCTAACCATTATTTTGAATACTTTTGATGAACAATATTTAAAGCTTTTGGTATTGTTAGTTCAGTGGAAAATGAAGTAAAAGAACAGCAGTATGACAGACCAGTGCACAACTAGGCTAAGATTGGGTCAGATTTCAATAAAGCAGATTGGAGATCTGTTTTATAGGATGGAGGAACTGTAAACCACCTAAACAAACTATTAAAAATCACAGTAAGCAGCCGTGGCAGTCCAGGTAGATAACATCACACCTCATGAAGACCAGTTAGCCTGCTAGTAGGGCAGCCATACAGGCCCAAGCCATAACACCCCCTCCACCATGTTTCACAGATAAGGTGGTTTTTGCTATCGATCATAGGGATTTCTTTTCTTTCCTCCACACTTTCCTCTATCTATCACTCTGGTTCCTCTATCCATCACATTTTAGGTGCTTTTTAGCAAACCGAGATCTAAGACGCTGCATTCCAGAATACGCTACGTCAAGATCAGCCGTGGTCGGTGGATCTTAATTGGGGAGGACGGGCTCATATTACGCTCGGGACCGGAGTGAATGGAATGGTGCGCAACGAACAAAACCAATTATTTTTTTGTTTTGCACACATTCCATTCACTCCGGTTCTGAGCGTAATACGAGCCTGTCCTCCCCAATTAAGATCCACCGACCGCGGCTGGTCAAGATAGTCAGTGGTTAAAAGCTGAATATAGGTTTTCCGACTTTCCCCGGACCTCCAGCACAATTTGGGACAGATATGTTGAATTATCACCAGGGAAGATACCTGGTCATGTCAATGCATCACAGACTTCCAGCAGTCATTGCATGCAAAGGAAATACAACCAAATATTAACAATTAGTACTTTATTTTCATTATGTTGACCTGTTCAATGCTCCTGGTGTGCAAAAATGGGGGGACTATGTACACAAGGTTCTACGACTTCTAAACAATTCATCTAATATAGACACCCATCACCCTCAATTACATTTTACTAGTCTCCACTGATGTGTACAGATGTTACATCTACCGTTTGGAGAATTTTGAGATGTATGTGTGTTTGTGTGTGTATGTGTGTATACGTGTGTGTGTGTATGTGTGTATACGTGTGTGTGTGTGTGTGTGTGTGTATGGCTTAAAAGTACAATATGTAGTTTTCAAAAACAATAACAGAAAAAGTACTTCACATTAAAAAAACAAACATCACTGTACCTATATCATATCCATTTCTTAGTTGTGTACTTACATTATCCTAAATGTTTCCACCAACTTTAAAACCCTGAGAAATTTATAATACAATTCGAAGACACGGGACGTTTCATTGTCTTCGGTCAATATAACCTTTGACTGCTCTAGTTGTTCTAAGTTCCAGGGAACCCCCAAATATAACGTGAATAAAGTTATAATAGATTTAACAATACATTATTTTGTCAGTGAACATTTTTTTCTGCAGGAGACGCTAGATTGGAAGGCTGTCATTGACGACGATAACAAAACCCATGATCCTACGCTACTTCCCCACGTCATCAAAGTACATCTTTTGCTATTGTTTTGATTGACAGCCCCCTGGCGGCCAAAAACTACATAGTGTACGTTTAAATAAACTAGGGCTTGGTCAGATCTTAATGTTGTCATTTTCAAATATCAATTTATTTAGAGGTTGATAAGTGCGGAGCCATTGAAGTTACCTTGTATTTATGTCTTAGACTATCCTACTAAGAACACCAGGCAGAGAGACATTTCAGAAATGAGTCAATGTTTTATTATCAACAAAAAAACTCAGTCAAAGGAGAGTGTAGGGCTTGTAAAAGAAAACAGGACAGGTGAGGGACTTGTAAAAGGAAAGGGGAGGAAGGGAAAACTGAGAACTACACCAATCACTAGCACATACACTCAGTAGCCAGACAATTAGGTATACCACCCCGCTCGCAAAAATGGATCGCTCCTTAAAGAGTGAGCAATACGGCCATAGCTCGCTACATGAAATAGGCAGAGGTATTTAGTTAATTAAATAGCTATTAAAATGGGCAACTTGAGTGATGCGACAATGTTCAAGTCTTACAATTGAACAACATAGTATGTCTTAACATATTGCTGACCAGGTACATACCTTCATGGCTACAGTTGATCCTTTATTACATGGAAACTTCCAGCAGGATAATGTGCCAGTTCACACAGCATCACAATAGGTCCAGTAACATGACATCAAATTCAGTTTGCTCAAGCAACCTGCAGTCTCTCCAGACCCCATTCCAACAAAACATCCTAGGGGTGAGATGGAACGGGCTGTTGCAGCACCAGCGTACCACTGTCAATTGCATGATATCACTGCAACAAAGAGATTCCCTAGAATCCAGGCAGTTTTAAGGCAAATGGCAGTCCAACCCAGCACTAAATGGGAGTACCTAATAATCTGGCTATTGTGAGCAGACAGAAAAAAGTCACATTTGATCTATTTTTCTTAAAAAAAAAAAACCTTTACATTTTTGTCTTTTATACAATAGCAAATTGGACATTTCAAAAATGGTAAAAGTTTGCAATACACTTTCACTAAAAATGTTTAGTTTCAAGAAGACAAGTTAAAAAGAGATGTGGTCAAATATTGACCAATAATTGTTTACTTTTCATACTAATACAAAAGCAGGTCTACAATCTATAAAAGGTTAAACAATTTATTTACAGACTAAATAATGAGAGGTAAAAAATGACAATAGGAAGAAGTTGATTCTAATCCTAAGGCAACAGAGCGGGTGGGTGTTGCAGGATCTGACACCAGCCCAACATGAAAACGTGATTCAGCTAATCCACTAATAGTGATCTTAACTGAAATCGCTATTCAAGCACTGTTCCTGCTGGAGATAAAACCTGCCAATCAGGTTGCCTTCAAGAAGCGGTTCAACCTGCGCACATTAGATGGAGCCTTCCTACTGATACTGGGTCAGAGTTTTACATCTACCCATTATTATGGATCTGACTGGGCAAATAGGGATCTGATCCTGGATCCATGATTAGGGCACAGGACTCTGATCCTAGATCTGTGATTAGGGTACAGGAATCTGATCCTAGATCCGTGATTAGGGTACAGGAATCTGATCCTAGATCCGTGATTAGGGTACAGGAATCTGATCCTAGATCTGTGACTAGGGTACAGGAATCTGATCCTAGATCCATGATTAGGGTTAGTGTAAACTGTTGGGAATGGTGTTAGAGGGACATGATCCTAGCTCTGTAGTTAGGGTACAGAATTTTAATCCAAGATCTGTGGATAAGGGTAGTGTGATGCTAAAGGTTGGGACTAGGTTTAGAGAAATCTGATCCTAGATCTGTGGATAAGGGTAGTGTGATGCTAAAGGTAAGGACTGGGCTTACACAAATCAGATTCTAGATCTGTGGGTAGCGTCTTTGGATTTCAGTGGTTATTTCTGGTGACAAGAGATAGAGGCTGGGACTGGAGTATGGCATGATGGGACCTCAATGTCGACTGGTGGATGGTGCTGGGCGGGGCTAAGCCAGAGGCAAAGGGGATTGGTCGAGTTAGGAGTGGTGGAGTCTGTTTGCTAGATGAGCTCACGTGGGGAGAAAAGGGAGGATGGGAGGAGGGTGGGGAAGAGGAGGAGGGAGATGAGGAGGTCTTGGGAGCGGGCGGTGGGGGGAGGTGTGTGAACAAGTGTGGGTGTGTGTGGGACTGGACGTGGGTGTGAATCTGGCCGTGTGTGTCCCTGTGTGAGTGTGGGCGGGGGGGCTTGGTGGTCAGGGAGAGGGGCTGGACCTGCTCGGGGTGTGTGAGCTCCGACTGGGAGTGGGTGTGCTCTGTGTGTGTTGGCGCGGGAGCGGCAGGGGAGGCCAGAGCGGTTGTGGGTGTGGCTGGAGAGTCCAGGGAAGAGGCAGGGCTAGCCTGGGACAGGTGCGTGTGTGTCAGGTGTGTGTGAGACCCGCCAGGCCTCTCCTGAGTTCCATACGACACACACTGCTTCTTGGGCTGGTGTTCTCTATGCTCTGCAAAAAGGAAACACTCTGGTTACACAGGCTTTTATTTTGTATATACAGCTAGTCACACTGTCATGGTCTCGGTATCATGTCTCTGGTCCAGTTAAACAGCTGGTCACAGTATCATGTCTCTGGTCCAGTTAAACAGCTGGTCACAGTATCATGTCTCTGGTCCAGTTAAACAGCTGGTCACAGTATCATGTCTCTGGTCCAGTTAAACAGCTGGTCACAG
>JACXGM010012952.1:0-11484 GCA_016801145.1 Umbra pygmaea
GCTCAGTACATAGCGTTTTATTATTATTATTATTACTATTGTCATTATTATTTTAAAATTCTTATATTGTTGTAATTCTTGTTTATAAGCCCACTGCATAGAATCGCCGTGCCATGTCAAAAGAAATTTCTCTGCATAGGATGATGTATGTTATTCGATGCATATGATAAATAAACAACTTTGACTTTGACTTTGACTTTTGACTTGGGTCACGAGTCAGGCAGAGTTCCAGGACTGATCCAGGCTCATTTTGCAAATTTTTGCCTGTAAAGGAATATATAATTGTTAGAATCCCAAAGTTGAAAGTAATTGGACAGAACATTCATTATTATTGAACAGGGCCTTGTTGTTTTCTAACAGCACTTCTGTGTCCACATAAAATACTAGGTCAACGTACATAACACAGACACAAAGCTGTGTGGTGTAATAACAATACAAAAAAGCAGTAGTGACGGATTACATGTATGTAGACGTCCAAAGACAACCACCAGAGAAACTTTGAGAAAATGATACTGGAGATAATATAGTAAAAATGTGTATGTATATAGTATACACATACTGTACCTGTTCATATGCTGCTGTTTGTGCTTGTAGACTCAAAACTCGACACAGGTCCTCGTCTCCGAGATTTGTTGCTCCTGCACTTCGACCACACCGTCCTCGGGCCCTGGTTGCCGGATTTCTTGCCTTTCCTTGACGCGAGGATGTGCATGGCTCGTGTGTGTATTCAGAGCCAGCAAAGCTCTCATCGTAGAAACACTAACATGAAAAAAACGTAATTTGCATTCGTCAATAGTAGATAAGAACTGAAAAATTGTATCATTAGCTTTGCCTAATCTCATTAGATGTAACTTAATGCAGCTATCTGACAACTCAAAGATGGCGGCAGAGGCCCAGCGGGTTAAAGTGGTGGATAAGGTCACGTCTGCAGAAGCAGTGTGGAGAGTGGGGGCTCTTGGGGTGGGTGTGCAGGTGGAGAAGGAGCGGGTTGTAGGCCCGGTGTTGGAGGACGGTATGGATATTCACAGAGTGGTGTTGTCTGAGATGTGTAAGCATGCGTGTGTGGTTGGTAAGGATTCATTGGTGGTGGGCAGGGTTGAGTTTTTGGTGTTTCTGTGTAGTGTGGTGAATGTTTGTTGTCAGGTTAAGGGACGGAATGCTAGGATAGATGTTGTGGTGGGTGCTGCTAGGGAGTTTATGGGAGTCACTGACGTCATGGGGGAGTTGGTACACGAGAAGATGAAGGGGGAGGGTATTTCGTAGGTAGTGTGGTGGGGGGTAGTGGGGTGGGGGTTTAATTTGAGGGTGGTTAGGTGAGTTGGGTGGCCTTGAATTGGGTGGGTCGTGCCCGGCCTCACACTCGGGTACAGTTGGTAGCGGTATATGCACCATGAGTCGGTTGCGATCCGCCATTAAACCAACGAAGAAGCGAGGTTGTCGGCCATTTATTATATACTGTTGGTGGATTTATCTGTACGTCATGTGAGTACCCTGTCCCGTAGCTGTACTCTGCGACTAGAGTTGTGAAAAGTGAGTCCTTGTTTGTAAGTTTTATGCGTACGTTGTATATATAGGCATGTGTGTTTGTCCATGTCCATGCCGCGTTAAAGCGTGTCTGTTGAAAATTGCCATATGTACTTAATCGTTGTGCTACTCGCTACAAGCGTACCCTGCAACCTGCTAGATGAGTAGTTGTATGTTCCCTGGACGGTTCTCTTAAACCATAGATCAACAACAATCAACCTGTCTGTCGTTCTTCTCTCTCCACTACACCACGAAACCGTGACATAAATAAAGTTATGGTTTTGATTATTAATTGTTTGTTTACGACTTTGTTCATGATTCGTTCATGAATAGTTCATATATTAGGTAATGCTTTGTTCATGCCAACAGCTACATGAGTTCTCGACATGAATCAACATTAACAAATTACAGCAGAAAATGTTTGTTCATGCAAAAATAGACCTGAGTTGATGTCGGGTATAAACCATAGATTGTATAATTACTGGATATAACCATGTGTGACGTCACCCATTGGTTTGTTAAGATCTGATTCGTGTCATAAAATTTTCCGTTACAGGCGCAGACATCTTGGTTGCGGATATGGCGATTTTAGATGAGAGGGAGGAGTAATCTAGGTAGCTAAATGATATTAATTGGGATGCTAACGAAAAACAGTATTAAAACAAAATGTAACATTACTTACCGGAAAAAGTGAACTGCCAACTCATTTGAGTGTTGGCAACCAACCGAACACCATAGCCACACCCTAAATGCCCCTTTTCTTTATCACAGATTTTAAAATCAATGAGACCATAATTCAAAAAATGAACATCATGATAAATTGCAGAAGGCTTAAATCTAGCGATTGAGATCATATACTCATTATGAAAATGATTATTACCTGAGTAAATAAGGTATATTATGTCTCTCATTCTCATAGACTAGAAACCAAGCTCTTTTGCAACCAGGCTGGAATTCAGATAGAATGCAGGTTTAAGCCACTTTCTCATTTGCGTCAATTTGCCAAACCGGATGCTCCCTGTGGTATAAACATGTACAAATCACTATTAGTTAATGCATTCATACATTAGTGGTACAGTATGAGTTTATTATTAATTTCTTTTTATAAAACGGGTCCGGTGATATCTGCAATTTGATTGGCTAAAATTGCATTCCAACCCTATGACAATTCCCTCATATCCGCACTGTAGAATGTTGACTTTTCACTGAAGTACTTAGTATGGAATCGAAAAGTATCACTACGCCCCCCTGAGGAGCTGAACAAAATAAAAAACATGGCGGACAATTCCTCTCGCTTCAAATCTCAACACCAACTTCCAAATAAGACCATCTAAAAAATAAAAACGATTTTAACATTCACTTACCACAAAAAGTTTGTCACTGATGTAGACATGCTAACCAGCCACAGATTTGAAGTAATGTAATCTTTTTTGTAATAAAGTGTGTTTTCGTGACGAAGCGATGGCTAGCTAATGGCTGTCATTGTCAATACCGGTCAATACACCGGTGGCTGCTCGTTAGCCTGTCTGACCTACCACTGACATTACACACACTGAGTTTTCCCCACATCACGGGTTGGGTTTACTGTACGTACACACCGCCACAGACTTGAGCTTCCAAAAGATACCAGAACTCATTCATTTTCAATGGAAGCCAGCTTCTCTCAGCTGCAAGGACCGGCAAAATCAGTCGGTGTCACGTTTTGGGCGTTTTGGGCGTGTTGAGCGACCAGAGCGTCAAGCAGAAAAGTTAAGGTTTGTTCAACTTTATGGTAATGAGCTATGACGCGGTTCAGCGGTTCAGCGGCTAACGACCAGCAACCAATTGAAATATAGACGTCCTTTGATGACGGTCCTGGAGTGTGTCATGAACCCAACTCTCCGAGTCCGACATCGACGTCTTCTGTGCAAATACAATAAAGCAGCACCAAACACAACAACTTCCCGATGATCCAGTAATACACATATGAGGATGAGTTCAACTCTTATTGGAAATATGTTCCCTCGATTTAAGCGGGAATGCAATTCATTTGCTCACGATATATTTAAGGCTACATTTGCTAGTCCTGCACTATTATTTACAGTCTGATCATACCACGTCAGAGCGGCCAAAGCACCCAAAGCGTCTAAAGCTTCCCTTGACTTTTTTGACAAGCGTCCTTGAAAGGGTGTCCAGAGCTTATTTGGAAGCTCAAGTCTGTGGCGGTGTGTACGTACAGTTAGATGCTTTGGGCAGCACTACAGTATGCACTTCCAAATTCAAAACCAATGACACTATAGCTTACCTGCACATAGTCATATCGCAGTTGCTTTACACGTTCTGTGTTTCTCTCGAAAGAAATTTGCTTCATTCTTATTCTGTGGCGCGCAAGTACACGACTTAGTGCAGAAATACTTACACTGTGTATATTTTGAAAGATGGTGTCACAGGGCTCTCAAGTTTTGAAGACAGGCAAGAGTGACATCCACCCTTCAGGGGGTCAAAGGGGGGGCGGGTTAGATGGGTCGCGGGAATGGGGGTGTTTCATTAATAATAATTATTAGTGTTTTGGTTGTTGTTATAAATAATTGCTCAGACTTGCAGAAGAATTTCCACATTTGAAACAGTTCGGCTCAAGCCTAGCCATTTTAAGGGTCATGATTTAGGACAATGTCCCGTCCAGAGATAAGCTGTTTTGTGTTGATGTTTTGTTCAAACCAACCATCGAAAATACCCTCTCGGCATCAGCATTAAAATTTGGAAGCACTAAAAACAAGGCTGCGATCTTTGATAGCCTCAGAAGTTGGTTCAAGACAGTAGGGCTGCACAATTAATAAAAATTCTATCATGATCACAAAAATCCACGTGATCGACCTTCAAAGACCCCCGACGCTCTAGAAAAGGGGTGGGCAATTATTTTTTGCTTGAGGGCCACATTGAGCTTTTTGAAACCAAATGAAGGGCTGCATTTTATAGCGATGCATGAAAAATAGGAAATGTTATTTCATTAAATTAACCCCGCTCCCTACACAGTTACGCGCGTATCCTACAGAAAATAAATGTTTTGTTTTGTAAAACCTTGTTTGACTGTAATGTTTTTAGTTTACCAGAATATAGTCGGTGAAAAGTACCCAACTTTTTTATCTACGGCTTGTCATTACAGTTTTTTCCAATTGCTAACACACTAAAATGACATGCATAGCACAATTATTTAAACTGACACACAGACAGCAAAACCTCTTCTCAAGTCTTCAAATGTCTAAACACATTTTCTGCTTTACACACATTTTGCAATTCGAAATGGCACTTTTTAAATGCACTGACACAACAATCTTACAGCAAGTCACATGTTTGCCATTTCAAAACACTGCCATTCAAAATGACACTACATTAGCTATTTGTAAGGGGTACCCGGGGTTTCCGGAGGTCAGGGTCACCTGAGTACTAGTTGTCTCCGTTTATTAGAGGTATCTGATGTGTTTATTCTCGGCAGGAAGGCCATAGCACAATTACATTACTGCATAGAGTCTGGCAGAACCATTCAGTTGGGCATGGGAGTGGGTTTGGGCTAAGGAGCACGGGGGATATCGCAGTTGGTCTAGTCACCTTCATGCCATTAGTAGCCAGTACTGATTGAACAGGTGTTTCTTCTTCTGTTTAGAACAGCCTGGTATTTAGGGCCTGCTGTAGGCAAACTCAGGCGTCGATTATTGTTTTGCTGTCCTATACGTTATTGCAGAAGGTATTTTGTCTATTGTGTTTATATGGTGCCCTTTGGAAACAATAAAGAAGCTCTGGAACTCTGCAACGGTCTCCTAACATCTACAGTTTGTGACACTATTTGGACAAGAACAATGAACCACACTGAACAACCAAACAGACAGAACTAAATACCATACTAACGAGGGGAGGGTGTGCAGGTGTGGACTAACCAACAGAACCGATAGGCTGACAAAAACATGTGACGGGATCATGTGACACAAAAAGTGGGAAAAAACACCAAAACAAAACACATAGGGGAGAAACCACCTTGAAGTGACAAATACTATGGACATTGTAACACTGCCATTCAAAATGACACTACATGAGCTATTTGGTCAACATATGCGCCACCTGGCCAAACACCTCAATGCATAATTGTTACCACTTCAATCAGGAAGCAAGCACTATAAAAAGACTACATGTGAGCACCTTTTGGTTAGGAAAGATGCTGCCTAATTATTTTTTTTATTTTTGTGAGCATATTTTTGTACAGTCCAATGTAAATATATCTGCTGTGCATATGTTGCACTGACTTGTTTGGTGAAAAATAAAATATGTGTGTGTGTGTGTGTGTGTGTGAATGTCTGTGCATGTGAACAATCTGAAGAATTTCCTACAATTTGAACTATTTTTGTATAAAGGCAAAGCATACTAAAGATGAGAGTGTTTTTCATTATGCCCAACAGTGTGTAGTTGGTTAGACATTATAGCAAAGCATAATAAAGATGAGAGTGTTTTTCATTATGATCAACAGTGTGTAGTTAGTTAGACAAAAATCTGGTAATATGAATGTGTGCCATGTGGTGCAAAAGTTTGATTTTGATAAAGCTATATGTTGTTTTGGTTACAGTGCTTCATTTTGCAGGATATGTGAGATGTTTTGCAGTTTGGGTGTGTGGTATTGTGAATTGTGTTGAGTATTTTGATAAAACCACACTAGTTGGAAAAATTGTGTTTTAGCAATTGGAAAAAACTGTAATCCACATGGACAAACCACTAATTATTTGCATTGGCAATATTTTATCAGCGGAACCCCCTCTTTCCAACCATATTGGAACCATGTTGGTATTGTGCAGGATGATACCCTACATCATTTCAGAGTTGCTATTTTGTCATTTTCACATCCTACTTCTTTTCTGTAATGTGTTTAGTAAAAAAGGCAAGTTGAAAAAACATGACCAACTTCGAGGCGCGATAGCTGTCGGCTCTGATAAACCCACATGGATGAGCCAACACTCATTCTTTTCAGCTGATCCTCGTCTTTGCAACGGTACCAAGCTTTAGTTGCTAGCATATACGGTTCGCAAGATAATTGTGATACAATCGCGTATGACGCTCAAGAGCGTCGGGAGACTGTGGGCCAGATCAAAGTGGGCCAGACCCGGTGGGCCGCATCTGGCCCGCGGCTCGTAGTTTGCCCACCCCTGCTCTAACATCAAGCGCGATCATCTCGTACATGCTAGCAGAGGTGGACATTTACTTGAGTAAAAGTACTTTTCTGAGTAACTCTGAGTTCACAAGTTTTGGAAGTCCCTACTTAAGACCAAATTGATCAGGTAAAGGGAGTTCATATACAAACAAGTTGTCATTGTTTGTATCAAACAAATTGTTAATTTGGAGATCATGACTTTGTGCTCAAATTGATGCTTGGAGCTCCAGTCGTTTCCAGTGGGAATCACGTGAACATTTACATTATTTTTTTCATTGGTTGTTGCATTAATCTTACCCAGATACAATAGTGCTATTTTCTGATTGTCTATTGTGTAGCCCATTCATTTTTTTGTGATTGGCTGATAAGTGGCAGGCTCAACAATCCAGGAGAGACGCGCTTAATTCCTGCCGGTTCCATATTGAGAGCGAAGCGGCATATTAAATATATTATACAAAAAAAATTTGGCGTGAGAAATACAATGCGTGGCGGGAGTGCGTGACAAAAGAGTGAAATGAGTGACTGTCACGCTCAATGTGTGACACTTGAGAGCCCTGGTGTCATTATTAATTATGCCCTGCTGTATTTCTCGCAGTCTTATTGCATTATTGTCAATCACCATGTTCACTATATGGGTCTATTGCTCTGGAGTGAACATTCTTCCTCTGCCCCCAACATTTGGACGTCTAGCAATTCTGTAAAGTAACAATTTCAGTATTTTTGCATGTATGGTACTGTTGTGTTTCTCATTAGAGTATGGCAGTGCTACAAAGTACTTACCGATTCTCATTTCGAAATGTCCTAATGATGCTTGCCACAGTGTAGCAGCTCAAATTAGGCTGAACCCGTTGGCCAGCTTCCCTCAGAGTCATCCCATGGTTGATCACATGGTCCACTATTGTAGCTCTGATGTCATCAGTTATTATATTCTATTTCTTACTCTTCTTACCCTTCCTCTTTCCCCTCCTCGTCCTCTTCTTGCTCCTCCTCATCCTCTTCTTGCTCCTCCTCATCCTCTTCTTGCTCCTCCTTGTCCTCTTCTTGCTCCTCCTCGTCCTCTTCTTGCTCCTCCTCGTCCTCTTCTTGCTCCTCCTCATCCTCTTCCTCCAACTTTTTCACCTCTACGTCCTCTCCCTCTGCCTCCTCTGACTCCTCTGATTCTCACTCTTCTCACTCTTACTGCTCCATCCAGACAGCTTACCTCTGGCTTATTTTTAGTGCTTAGGCTGACTGCAAAGTGAACAAATTATCTACAAGATTTTTCACATGTGAAAGTGTGCCAGACAGTTGGCAAAATAGTGTTAATGATAGCCATACATGTGTATAATTTGGTAATTGAGTGTAAGCAGTGAGTTGTGTTTAAAGTTCTGCAAAAAGATTGTTGTGCAGTGAATTGTGCCTAAAGTTTTGCAAAGTGTGTGTTACAAAATTGCAAACTGAGTGCAAAGCAGTGTTTGTGCTTTTAGTTTGGTAAACTCAGTGAGTGGTTTTGCTATACGTATCAAGAGTTTTAGAAATTGTGCTACAAGAATCACAATTAGCGCTTAAGCATTCAGAAAAAAATATTAAAGATATATAAATAGGAGTAATAGGCATACAAATAGGATAAACAAAACCAAGGGACATACAAACTTAGGGAACACGCCTAGACTGTAATATATGAACTCTCAAAGAAAAGTATTTCTCAACACCATTAAAGTAAACAGGGAATAATAAACTACAGTGTCAAAAAGATCTGACTAGAACTAGAACACAGAAGGTACTCACAAAACCCGGGAGGTGAATCTGAACAAGTAGGCATAGAATGACAGGTAATGTAACGACCAAGCAAAGGAGTACACACAGACTGGCAGTTTAAATAGGGCTTGACCGGGAACTAAATGAGAGACAGTTGTAACTAATCTATTTCTAGAGACCTAGAAATACGTAAACAGGACTGATCCCAGTAACAATATAACTAACATCCAGTAGATGGCAGCATATAACAACAAACAGTAACAAAACATGGTGGATGGGACAAGAACAGAAATATAGACAGAAAAACTAATGTTAAACAAACCACACGAAAACACTAGGAACCACGGTGCATCGGCGAACAGTTCTGTACCAGGAGGGAACCTTACACCTCCATTGGTCTCGGCTTGGTCTCGATACACTCTGGTCTGGGTCTTGTCTTGGTCTCGGGTTAGGTGGTCTTGACTACAACACTGCCTGTATGTAGCCTAGGGTGACCATACAACGTCCTCTTTTCCTTGGACATGTCCTCTGTTTACCGATCTTTTAGCAACACTATCATTCTATCAACACGAACATAGAATTTTTCAGAATATTAGCGCTCATTCCAATGCATAAAATAATCGTTGTAAATTCATTTTAAAGCTAGTGAACTATAATAAAATTTTGCTGGCTATACTTACGTACCCGAGGGTTTGAGACTATATTTGGATTAAACACATCCTATTGAACATTTATCCATAGCACATGTTTCGGCAGAAGGAATAATTTAGTTTATGAGACAATATATTCATAAAATTTAGTGTACTGCATATCTTTTACAATTGTTTACAAAAACATATTAATTTCTTCCTATCAAACTATTTTAATTGTTCCTTAAACACACAATACAATTTGATTTGATTATAATTCAATAGCTTTAAAATGAATTTACGATTATTTAATGCATTGGAATGAGCGCTATTAACTTGAATAGAAAATCTGCGTTGTTGCTAGCATAATATAGTGTTGCTGAAACAACGGTAATCAAAGAGGACATGTTCGGGGAAAAGAGGACGTATGGTCACCCTAATGTAGCCAGCAACTTTAAAACTGTTTCTGGTGTGTAGCACGACAACTTTCCTTTCCTATAATATACTCAGGGCCGGCTCTAGGTTATTTGGTGCCCAAGGCGAGAGTGCCCCCCCCCCATTAAGATGGCATATATATCGATATATGTGATGTGATAATCTGTTTAATTTGAAATAGACCGTTTCTACTAGGGTTGCTAAATGTAGGAACTTCCCTTAATCGAGCATTGATAACGTTAACGATCAACCATCGATCAATCGTTATTAAAATGTAACATAAAACAAACTATAGACATCTTATAGGACTCATATTACAGCTGAAACCGCAGTAAAAAGTTACAAGGCAAAATGCGGTTCCTGATTATGCTAACAAAACAGCTCCTCTATTTAACAATTAAGCCATGTAATATTTGATTTAAGTGATGATATAGCTGTCCCAGACAAATTTTTTATGGTCAGCGACAAACCTCCCACACCAAATAACAGCTCCCGTCACCAAAGTATGAACAGTTCATATCTTTGCTAGTCTTTGAATTGCCCCAGATTTTTTTCTGGCATGATTGATATTTTTGTGAAACCAGTGAGGAGCTGTAGAAAATGAGAGGGCAGAAACCTTGACATTTTCGAGTATATATGTGGAATTAACAGGGATAGCGGCAGTATTCTATTTCCTAGTACACACAAGAACAGTCCCCAAAACGCATGCACAATATGTATAATTATGCAGTCTATTCAACGAGCGAGTGCATGAGGAAAGAGAGATTGATTAATATTAATATAGTTGTTTTTTATCTAACTCAGAAAACAGTGCAATAAAGGTCAGCATTAAGAGTAAAAGCAAACATGGTTCTTTCTTCATGTGAATAATTATATAATATATGATCATTAATAGCCTACAACCGCCGAGGGGCGTTAAAGCGCATTTAAAGCGCTAAAACTAGCTTTTTGATGTTTTCGCGCCACTCCCGGTTGCTGAGCAACGCGCGTGAATTTGACAGCAGCCTGTCAGAGTGACTCAGTCGTTTTTTAGGATTGTATAATCTAGTAAAATAAATGGAAAAATACTAGCAGTGTGTGGACAGTGCACAGTAAAAGTGTACAATGTGTGCGCAGCTTTCATAATACGATACATACCAGGGGCGGACTGGCCATCGGGAGGACCGGGAGTTTTCCCGAACGGCCGGTCCATTCCGGGCCAAACGGGCCGTCACATTTTACTTTGACGGCCGGTCGGACGTATTAAAACAAGTGAAAGTAGGCTGAAATGGACAGGCTGTTGCATCCGCAAAACTGCGCTCTGGCCCGGCCGTCAAATCGAGAGAGAGTTCCTTTATATTCAAATGAGGAGAAACCCAGAGTGAATGATTGACGAACGCGGGGAGCGACAGATACAGCGCACGTGCACACGCGCGCGCCACCCCCCCCCCACCGCCGGACGCTCCATCCAAAGTCCCGGGCCGAATTTTTTCCCAGTCCATCCCTGATGCATACATTCAATTAACTTTTTTTTAATTCTGCAATTTTGCGCCCCGTCCAGCAGATGGCGCCCAAGGCGGCCGCCTGTGTCGGCAAAGCCGGCCCTGAATATACTTCACGTGTGCTTGCCGAATACTGCCGTCCCCACTGCTCCGCCGTCGCCACTGGATCTGGTGCCTCAACACAAACGAACCACAACTAAATAATACTTCTTGAGACCGAGATTCAACAGACATTCAAGAGACATTCAGTGTTAATGTATTGTACCATTGAAAACTGTTATCATTCCTCAATTAAGTGTTTTTTAATGAGTACAACATTTAGTCATGGACTGCTGGGGTATGTTTATTTGTTTGTTTAGAAAAGAAACATGCGTTTACTCACGTCACTATTTAAAATAATAACAAAGAAACCTCACAACATATTTATTCTTGGAACTCAATTTCAAATCAAAATATGTTTTTTGTTTATAAAACTTTGGAAAAATGCAATTATTTGCAATAACCTTTT
>JACXGM010012952.1:11584-23615 GCA_016801145.1 Umbra pygmaea
TGTGTGTGTGTGTGTGTGTGTGTGTGTGTGTGTGTGTGTGTGTGTGTGTGTGTGTGTGTGTGTGTGTGTGTGTGTGTGTGTGTGTGTGTGTGTGTGTGTGTGTGTGTGGTCTGTTTTGTGTTTGTCCGTTCCTGTTACCAGTTCCCATCTCCTATGAAGGCACCCATTCCTGAGCACACACAATCACCTGCACCTGCTGATCTGCCACACCTGGGCTGATTGCTCTCTTTTTAAGGGAGATGACAGCGATCAGTCCTTGCCAGATTATTGTACTACACGATCCATCCTGTGACAATAATCCACTACCTGTTCCGTCCTGGATATATCTGCCTGTGAACTCTGGATACCTGACCGTGTTCTCCTGGATATCTGTCTGTGGTCCCTGGATACCTGACCGTGTTCTCCTGGATATCTCTTTGTGTCCTCTAGATAACTGACCGTGCTCTCCACGATATCAGCCTGTGACCCCCTGGACATCTGACCGTTCCTCTACCTATTTACACTGAGCCTATACAGCCAAACCCACCTAGCTCCATATAGATTCAACCAGTTATCTAAACCATCCAGCTGGTCGTGGGGATCGGCCTACTACATCTCTCAAATCTAACACATCCATTCATTGCTATTATTTTCAATCAATTCATTATTGTTGTTACTCAACATTTTCTGCATTTGGATTCTTATTCTACTGTTTTGAGGCCAGACCTGACAGCCACCACTGGGTGAGGAGTGGGAGGCTCCACCCCCTCCACGAATGCAGGGGTCTGGTCCCCTGGATGAGGTGCAACATGTTAGTTCTCCGGCACAGCCTCAATAGGGGGAGCGAAGCTGAGATGGCTGGCATGAAGAAGGGAACAATTTCACCAGGTTGGCTGATGGGAGGTTTTTGGGCTCTGAGGATCTGGCAAAGGAAGGTCCCACAAGACTATCAGCATTCCCAACTTCCTGGGACTTTAGCTGGTTAGGGCGGCCGGATGGATTATTGGTCGACTGTTGTGAAGGGGTTATTTTTTTACCAGGGAAGTCATTCTTCTGTCATCCACCACAATTGTTTCTATGGTTTTCCGAGCCTTTTGGTGTTCTTGACCAGTACAGTATTTATTTAAATAGTTAATTTGGCAATCTGATGCGTTCGATTTTTCAGCCAAATAATGTCTTGCTTCACTTGCAGTGACAGCTCTTTGGATTTTATATTGCCAGTTAACACAGATTCTGAATGCAAATCAAATCTGCTTACTTGAAATTTACTAATGAGGGAATGACAGACAACTGGCCATGGAACTGCTGAAAAGTCAATTGTCCTATTACTTTGAACTCCTTAAAAAAATTGAGGGGCACATAAAAATGTTTTACTTCGTACACACTCTTAAAAGAATCAGCTCAATTTGGAACCAATTCAGGTTCTTGAGAGCGATGACATCGAGTAACCATTTTTGGATCTCATTTTTTTTAGAGATCCATAAAAACCTTTTCATGCAAGATGTTTTGGAGAACCATATTCAGTGTGACCCCCCCAAAAAAATGGTTAACGACAGAAAGGTTAATAGTTCATGGCAGTTCATCAAAAACAGTTCTTTATGAAACCTTTAAAAAAAGCATTCAATGGGGTCCGTGTGGCGTAGTGGGCTAAATTGCTGCATTGCAGGACAGTCTACGTTATGATAGACACGCGTTTGGGCCTGAACATGGGTTCTCTGATTTTCCCAGGCCCTTCAGCATGAGGCAGCGCCAATTGGCATAGTGCTGCCCAGGATTTGAGTTAGTTAAGTCAGATTATCGATCCTGCCACATTGCTCTCCAGTGACTCCTTGTGTCCAGATCAGGTGCCAGTAAATTAAATTGCAGTGCAAGTATTGTTTTTGTTGTTGTCATTTTAGTGTTTTAGCTGATGACCTTATCCAGTGCGACTTAAAGTAATTACAGGAACATCCCCCTGAGCAATTAGGGTTTAGTGCTTTGCTCAAGGACACAACGACAACTGGCACAATCAGGAATCAAACTGGCAACCATCTGACTACAAGTCTGACTGACTCCCTACCCGCTGAGCCATCTGTGCCCCAATTGTTACATCCCTTTAAGGCAGTATCATTCAAGTTGCGGCCTTGGAGAAATAAAATAATTCTTCTAACTAGGTGATTGCAATTAACTAGCAGGTAGAAACAAACACCTGAAGTTTTTCAGGCCCGGGTCTGGATTTGCAGGATGATTATTTTTTCTAAACATAATCATCCTGCACATGACCTGGATAGATTTGTTGTTGGATGAACAGTGTGAAAAAAATCAGTGGATAGACGACATGTGGTTGAATGAACCATGTGCACGCCTCTCGCCATCCCACAGATCTGTCCAAGGAGTTGCGGAGCTGCTGACAAGGCAAGGTTAGTGGGAAATGGGGAGGAAACCAGGGAAAAATAAGTTATATGCACAATATCATTTGCACAGTTATCCAAGTGATACCTATTCTATAGCTTGCTATTAAATTCCCCAAAACAATTTAATCAAATTAAAGGTTGTACAAGTTACCCAGCTCAAATAAGAACAATATGCACATGTAGATAGGTTTTTCTGCTACTTTTTCAAAAAGTTATTTCAAATAATTGTTTGATAATATTTTTCAAATCCGATTTTTACTTTACATGGAATTTAAAGGTTGTAAAAGTTGTGTGTAGACATATTTGCAGACATATTTGAAACTGGAATGAAGTTTCGATGATACATATTGAAAATGTTATTGATGATAAATGCACATTTTCACATTTTAAAAAATTATTTTTTTCATCAAATCAAAGGTTGTAAAAATTGTCCAGTTTTAATTAGAACATCATGCATCTGTAGATTCTATGATCATTATTGAAAATGTATTTCAAATACATGCATTTTTCCAAACTTTTACAAATAAAAAACTGATTTTGATTTTAAATGGATTTCAAAGGTTATATGTCAACCTTCGGTAGACTTATTTGGATTGTAATGAAGTTTCATTTTTTGTGAGGAATAAATCTGTGGTTTTTCTAAACAAAAACATTCCACAGCAGTCCATGACTAAAGGTTGTAGTCATAAAAAACAATTAAATAAAGAATGATAGCAGTTTTCAATGGTACAATACATTAACACTGAATGTCTGTTAAATCTCTGAATATAAAACTAACTTTACCTCAGTATTATTTGTGGGCCACTGGTATTATTTGTGGGCCAAAAAAAAGCAGGTTTTTGCTTTTACCTTGTACAAGCCTGATGGAGTAGCTCACTAATTGGTTAGGATCTCCCCTCATCTGGCAGTCTAGGTCCTAATTATGCTCTAATTGAAGAGAAAGACCAAAAACCAGCATACACTAGGCCCTCCATGGAAGGGTTTGAGGACCACTGCTGCAGAGTCTGGGACTCTAACAGGGCACAGGGAATCCAGTCAATGGCAAAACAAATGAAGATAGCATCGTCCATCCAGAGTGGTTTCTCCCTTTGGTAAGAGGTCTAGCGTCCTTTTATTGGGAGTGGTGTGAGCAGCTGGCAAATTAGATCGCTGATGTGAACAGGGTTCTACAGGTGTCAATTAGGGTTTGTTGTTGCAGTTTAATGAAAGAGGTTAACAGTGTAATCAATTGTCTGACACAATAATCCACAGCAACCAATAAGAGAAAATCACAGCAACCAATAAGAGAAAATCACAGCAACCAATAAGAGAAAATCACAGCAACCAAAAAGGGAAAATCACAGCAATCAATATATCAAAAATCAATAAGTTTTGAAGCAAAAATCAGTATATCAATCAAAATTCACAAAAAATATAAAATGTTACCCAGCAATCACAATGCTCTACTTGTTTTACCATATGATATTGAACCTTTATTTAACCAAGTGAGTTGACTAAGAACAATTTCTTATTTACAGCAATGACCTGGGAGCAATTAGGGTAAAGTGTCTTGCCCAAGGACACAACGACATTTTGGCTCAGTCGGGAATCGAACTGGCAACCTTCTGACTACAAGTCTGACTCCCTACCCACTGAGACATCTGCGCCCCAATAACCCCCATATAACCCATACCCTTATGTTGTATTATATGTTTTTGTTTTTATATTCTTTTTGCCCTTTACTGTTTATTTTCCACCTGCATTGCTGAGCTGTAGAAGAAGATTTTCACTGTCAATGCAATTACAGCTACATTTCCTGTACATTTGCCAAAAAAATGGAACTTACATTTTCTATATTGTCATTTACACAATCGGGCACTGACAGATGTGCTGCTGCTACAGAAATGAAGCATTTTCATTGTTTGTTTCCCTGAACATTTCGAGTGTTCTCAGTAACTGTCTATTCCCTAATATCTAGCACAGTTTATGGCACTGGGCCGATACACTTATAGTCCCCGATTCTTGTGTGCATATGTCCGTATATATTGGTCAGATTTCTATACACGCTCTCCTATGCAAAGTACAATAGCCATTGGTGTTTTTGTACACTCATATTTGCTGCAATTTCTTGTTCCATCTAGTGATTGGAGGTTTTTTCTTATTCTGTTATGTCCCCCAGTCTCAGTAATCAGCTGTGCTTAAATCGTTCGATAACGGTAAGTTGAAGATCATGTGATCTCACTAATTCAAACCAGGTTCAAATAGTCTAGATAATAGAAATAATCAGCTGCTCTTAAGTTGGTTCCATAACGGTAAATTGAAGATCATGTGATCTCACTAATTCAAACCAGGTTCAAATAGTCTAGATAAAAGAACTAATCAGCTGCTCTTAAATCGGTTACAAGCGTTAAAGAATCTTTGTCTGATATTCAAAAACAGTCCTGCGCGCAACAGAAAGTGAGAAAGAGATCATAAACCTAGACTTAGTAACCACAATCCAATCAGCAACGAGTTTGTACGACATGTCAGGAATGCAGCTACACAAATAGTGTATTTGCCAATACAACAATTAAAATTATTACCAATGATGGTTATTTGTGTTACTCCTTATGTTAGTTTATGAAAAGTTGAGTTGGATAGTTTATAGTAATTGTAAACTACATTTTCATAAATTATTAGGGGCCAAGCACAGAATGTGCGTAGGCACCTATTGTTATTGTTGGCCTTCTTATTAGGGGCCATGCACAGAATGTGCGTAGGCACCTATTGTTATTGTTGGCGTTATTATTAGGGGCCAAGCACAGAATGTGCGTAGGCACCTATTGTTATTGTTGGCGTTCTTATTATTAGGGGCCAAGCACAGAATGTGCGTAGGCACCTATTGTTATTGTTGGCGTTCTTATTAGGGGCCAAGCACAGAATGTGCGTAGGCACCTATTGTTATTGTTGGCGTTCTTATTATTATTATTCTTCTAAATTGGCGTCTATGGCAGCCCATAGAACCGCTTGCGGGAAAGTTATAAAATTTGGCACACAGATAAAGGACAGTCTGAAATGTCACCATAGCAAATTTGGAGTCTCCAACTCAATCTCACTAGCGCCACCAACTGTCCAAACTTGTGCTTAGATTTATGCTAATAACTTTTAACCATATGAGCTAGAAACAAAATTCTTTTTTCCTCTGATTCCCTAGCTCAAGACGATTCCATTGCACCCTATGACATCATTTTCCGCCATGATAGTTTTCCCGCCATTTTGAATTTTCTGAAAAACCTACTTTTTCGAACTCCTCCTAGACCGTTTCTCCGATTTTCACGAAATTTGAATGAGATCATCTTCAGACCATGCCGACAAAAAGTTATTAGAATCTTTTTAATAAACCCAACCGTTATCGCATAACACACAAACAACTTTTACGTAGCGATGGCGAAAACAGATGTATGGCTATATCTTTGCAACGCTTTATCGTATTCAGACCAAACTTGGTAGATATCATCACAATCATGACCTGAGTCTACATGCTAAGTTTCGGAGCAGCGCCCCCTGCTGGTCCAGAGATATGAAAAACAGGCCATTTTTGCTTATAAATTCTCAACGGTTTGTCCTAAAATCATGAAAGTGGTCTTGTTAGATCGAGGGCATCATGCTGAGTCGATTGATATCCAATTTTAATATGTCGACCATATTAGGTGTTGGCCATTTTTAAATATTTACTAAAATGCTATATTTTACGAACGCATGAACGTATCGTTACGAAACTTGCTATGGGTCATCAGTATGATTTCCTGAAGGAGCCTGAGAAGTTTTGACCAGTGCCAGACCAGCGCCACCTATTGGTCAAATGAATTGTTCAAATGTTTATTACAAAAAGTTATTTGAAGTTATTAATGAACCCAACCGTTATTGAATAACACGCAAATGAATTTAACATAGCGCTTGCGAAAACAGATGTAACACTGTATCTCCACAATGCTTTATCTTATTCAGACCAAACTTGTTATATCTCATCACAAACATGACTTGAGGCTAATATGCTCTGTTTCGTAAGAGTTCAACCAGCTGGTCGAAAGTTAACACCCAATAAACCATGTAATTATTGACTATATAATTTTTTTCATCCATTATTCCTATATTCATAATAAATGTCTCCAATTACTTCATGCTACAGCTGTTCTGACAATCCCAATCGTGTTGTCATGTCATATCCTCTTCTTACGCTTGGCCCCGCAAATGGCTGCTTGCAGCTATATTTCTCTTTATAATGGAATGTTGGACATATTAATTAAAGCATTTAAATTAAATTAATTTGTTTAAAATACTTTACTCATCAGATTATGCTAAATGTACCTTTCCCTCTTCACAATGATGTGCATTAAATATGTTAACCAAATGTTATGAAATATGTTAACCAAATTATACAATAATAGACAATGTAGCATAACAGAATAATAATAGAGTATAGCATTTTATAACTAAAGAAATATTTTAAAGCTGTTCATATTCATGTCACAATGTGGTCATATGTTGAGCTACCTAAATAAGTCAACTAATAACTTAAAGCTACACTGTGTATTTCTTTGAGTTGATTCTTAGCAAACCCCCATTGTTCTTTCACAAATATGTGCTCATTCATGTGTAATTACTTCCACCTAATAATCAAAGTATTTTCGTAAGTGTAGAATCTTCCATTCACAATATATACAATGGTGCCACTCGAATTGCGGCAGCCATGTTACGCCTCCATCTTTAAAATACATTAGCCAAAGAGGGACATACCTGGAAATTCAAGCTCGGCCATTCGCGCTTTTACACAAGTGGCACCGTGACGAATGCCGGGGGAGATTATGCACGACTGCCGTGAAATTTCAAAGTCTGTTGAAGATGTAAGATCATGCCTGTTCTTGAGGACAATTAATAGTAGCACTGGCTCAAGCTGTAAAGTAGGCAAGAACGTTCGCCTGGCAACACAAACTGGGATATTTCATTTCAAAATAATAGCGCTCGTGGTTTATTGAAATAATCATTGTTTATTAATTGCATAGGTAGTGTCCATGTTCATGTTTTGCTGAAATTAGTATTCTGTTTGAATAAAACAGACTCTAGTGAATGTTTGTCAAATGTTATCGTGTTTTCACATGAGACAATATATTCAATCAAATTGTGTGTAAAACATATTTGTTACTTTTAGTAATAAAACATGTTAAATTACAATTTTTGCTATCACATGCTCTTATTGTTTCTTTACAGACAATACAATTGTATTTGTTTATAATTCACGGGTTGTGTAGTGAATTAACAATGATTATTGCAATGAATCAAAACAAGCACTATTGTTTTGAAAGAAAAAACGAATATCCAGGTTCACGTTGCTGGTATAATAACGCAAGGTTCTTCAGTTGCTTGTCATATACATTTTCACCAGTAGATGGGAGCAGATCTTACACAATGCAGCTTTAACTCATAGTGGCTGTGTCACATTTTAATTTAGTCAGAGGTAATGATGGGCATAACTTAAGTTGACAAAGGTTTACTTTATGAAGACTAAATCATTTGCTTATTTTGAAAAAAAAACTATGGTTAATCTGTTTTTGTGTGCTGGAAACATTTTATTCAGTGGTATTATAGAAAACTATATAATGCCATCATGAGATAAATTAAGCAGTCGATCAAAAATATTACTTAAATGATTCAGTGAGTCAAAAGATCAGAATCTTTTATTAAATGAACTGAATGATTCAGTTCAGTATAGTGATTCAGAATGTCTATCACTACAGCAGACCTAGCAGCTAGACTAATTATTCAAAGTTAGCTTTAACAACCTACTTTCCCAGTTAATGATAACGAGTCTTAAAGTCTGTGAGTTGACTAAACTTAATTTGATTTTAACATGAATGATTTTGTACATGAGAGCTTGGTAAGATAGCTAGGAAGCTAATCATGGAGTGGAAGAGGAAAAAGAAAGCTCATCAACTTTTTCTCAAGGGTAAATTGTGCTTCTGACAAATTAGCTGTTGTTGGGGTAAATTGTAGATTGGCTTAGTGAGCATTGATTATTAAAATATGTCTTAATTAAAACGTATTTAATATAGCCAAAGGTTTTACCATAATTTAAACAATATTTCACACCATAGAGTACAGTTAAAAAGGCCAGCCCAGCTCTGCCCTAGACAAAGGTGTATTAAAAGTTTCCCCAAAGATTTTGGTTCAGTTCATGGATTGACTACTTTGAAACAAAGTAAACGTTCTACTGAATAAGTACAGTCTTTTCAGATATCATTATTATTCAATCCAGTGGCCATTTGTTTTACAAACTTTTTTGCAGAGGATTCATCAGCCAGTCACTGATCAGGGCCCTCAAGATGCTTGGAGTGGAGGGACTGCACATTAGGAAAGCCATCAAGAACATCACGGACGCCGCCGAAAATGCGTCAAGATGGTTATGGATCAAGCGGGGCGACCCGTGGGTCATACAAGATACTCAGACACAAGCCAGGGTCTGATCAATCCTGGCTGGGTTGCCTGGGCGAGGGTTCCACCAGGCCACTAGGCCAAAATGAAAAGCTTGACCAGGAAGTAGGTGGTGCAACGCACAGGTCCAATACCTGGTGAGATGCAAGAGGAGCCCGGCCCGGAGTCACTTCACAGTGCCCAGAACCTCCATGCATCACAAGCTTCACACCATGTCAGACATTCCGAACAACGCTGGGTCAAGTGGCCGGCTGCCAACAAGCAGAGAGAGGGGCTCCAGTTCGATGAGGACCTGGACCAAATCTTAGAAGCTACCGCGAGGGGGGGTGTAGAGCAGAAGTTGCGGGCGCTGTCAGCAATGATCATCAGCATCGGAGCTGAAAGGTTTGGTATAAACAAACAACAGCCAACTAGACCCAGACCGATGGGAAGTGAAGATCAGCTAGCTAAGGAGTTAGCTCAGACTGCTCGGGCAGCAGTTTAAGCAGACAAGGGAGGAGGAAACGGCTGGTCTGGCAGAACTCCGCTATGTCCTGAGGAAAAGAATAACCACTCTCCAGCGAGCTGAGTGGCATAGGAGGAGGGGCAAGGAGAGAGACAGGAAATGTGTCGCCTTCATTTCTAACCCTTTTGGATTAACGATGAAGCTTCTCGTGATGAAAAACTGTGGCCATCTTGCGTGCACTGAAGAAGAGGTTAATAAGTACCTCAGTACCACCTATAGTGACAGTGCAAGAGACAAAAATCTCGGGCCATGTAAAACGTTGATTACTTCGCCGGAACCCACCTTGGCATTTAACACCAAGGAGCCAACTTTGAAGGAAGTTGAAGAAGTTGTCAAGGCCGCTAGAACTAGCTTCCCTCCATGCCCGAGTGGAGTGCCGTACGTCATCTTTAAGAGGTGCCCCAGACTCTTGAAGAGGTTATGGAAAATAATCAAGGTCATCTGGAGGAGGGCGGAGGTGGCGCAGCAGTGGCGACACGCAGAGGTTGTCTGGATCCCGAAGGAGGAGAGCTCAAGTACCATCGAGCAGTTCAGCGTCATCTTGCTCCTAAGTGTTGAGGGCAAAATTTTCTTTAGTATTCTTGCCCAACGCCTGACAGAGTTCCTCCTGAGGAACAAGTACATCGATACCTCTGTGCAGAAGGGGGGAGTCCCAAAGATGCCAGGATGCATAGAGCATACAGGAGTTGTCACTCAGCTCTTACGTGAGGCACGTGAAGGCAAAGGGGATCTGGCAGTCCTCTGGCTCGACCTCGCTAATGCCTACGGGTCAATCCCTCATAGACTGGTAGAAGACTCACTTGACCGACACCACGTCCCAGATAAGATTAAGGACCTGGTACTGGATTATTACAATTCCTTTAGTCTGAGAGTCATCTCTGGAGCGGAAACATCTGATTTTCATCGGCTTGAGAAGGAGATTATCACAGGATGTACTATTTCTGTGATATTCTTTGCCTTAGCGATGAATATGCTGGTGAAGTCTGCAGAGGTAGATTGCAGAGGCCCACTCACCAAGTCAGGCATACGGCAGCCCCCCATTAGAGCATTTATGGATGATCTGACGGTGACCACATCATCTGTTCCGGGGTGCAGATGGATCCTCCAAGGGCTCGAGCACCTCATCAACTGGGCCCGGATGGATTTTAAGCCAGCTAAGTCTAGGTCCCTGGTGGTAAAGAAAGGAAAAGTTACAGACCAGTTCCATTTCTCACTAGGAGATATTCAAATACCATCTGTCGGAGAAAAACCCGTCAAGAGTGTGGGTAAGATCTACGACTGCACCCTGAAGGACACAGCAGCACTCCAGACAACCATCACCCAGGTGGTAACCTGGCTGACTGCTGTGGACAATTCAGGTCTGCCAGGTAAATTTAAAGCCTGGATCTACCCGCATGGCATCCTGCCTCGACTGCTCTGGCCACTGCTGGTCAATGATGTGCCAATTGCCACCGTTGAATGGTTTAAGATGAAAGTCAGCCATTCCCTGCGGAAGTGGCTAGGCCTACCACGAAGCCTCAGTGACATCGCCTTGTACGGGAGGAAGAACAAGCTGAAATTGCCCTTTAGCAGTCTGAAGGAAGAGTTTATGGTAACCCGATCAAGAGAGATGCTAATGTATAGAGGTTCCAGTGACATTAAGGTCTCTTCGGCAGGCATAGGGGTCAGAACCAGCAGGTAGTGGAAGGCCCAAGAGGCAGTAAATCATAGAGTCACGGCTGTGACATAGTGAGCTGGTGGGGGCAGTGCAATCTGGACGGGCAGGACTCAGGAGCAACCCAAGACCTCGCTTAAACAAGGCCCAGGGGAAGGAAACGAGGCAGCTGATTCAAGAGGAGGTCCATGCTGGGGTGGAAGAAGTCCGCTGCAGCAGGTCAGTAGGGATGAGGCAGCAGGGAGCATGGAGTCGACGGGAGCAGGTGGCAGAACGGAAAATATCGTGGACAGAATTGTGGAAGTCGGAGCCACACCGGATTAAATTCCTGGTTCAGTCTTTCTATGATATCCTCCCCAGTCCATCCAATCTCTTCTGCTGGGGCCTGGCAGAGACACCACTGTGCCCACTCTGCCAGAGAGGAGGTTCATTGGAGCACATCTTGAGCTGCTGCCCAAAAGCACTGGGAGAGGGGCGCTACCGTTTGCACCATGACCAAATACTGAGGGTCATTGCAGAGGTTATCAGCACTGGAATAGCCTGCAGTAGATACCAGCAACCAGCAAAACAGAACATCACCTTTGATAAAGCTGGGGAGAAGCCACACCAGCGCCTTAAGCAATCAGGGGGTTTGCTGGCAACAGCACAAGTCTGGCAGCTGAAGGTCGACCTTGGGAAACAGCTCAAATTCCCAGAAAACATTGCAGTGACCACACTCAGGCCAGACATAACAAGGCAAGTGGTCCTGCTGGAGTTGACTGTTCCCTGGGAGGACCGGATGGAGGAGGCTTTTGAGAGGAAGAGGGCCGATTACGAGGAGCTGGCAGGCAAATGCCGAAGCAGGGGGTGGAGGACCCGATGTAATCCCATCGAGGTCAGGTGCAGAGGATTCGTCGGCCAGTCACTGATCAGCAGCCGCGGTCGGTGGATCTTAATTGGGGAGGACGGGCTCGTATTACGCTCAGAACCGGAGTGAATGGAATGTGTGCAAATCAAAAATTGGTTTTGTTCGTTGCGCACCATTCCATTCACTCCGGTTCCGAGCGTAATACG
>JACXGM010012953.1:0-12573 GCA_016801145.1 Umbra pygmaea
AGATCCATGATAGATACATACGGGCCCATTGTTTGCTCTTTTAGAGGCGCGCTAATAGGGGGCGGAGTATGCGCTGATTGCGTAATGGGTATCGGGTTTGATAAATACTACGCTAAATGTGGAAGCATAGCGTGCGCAATTACCGAACACGCATAAACAGACGCAGCGCAAACTGCGCTTGTGTTAGTAAATCAGGCCCCATATGTCACACAGTTTGGTGGAGATTCCTTCCTTGGCGCTAAGTAGCAAAATGGCTGCCATAGTGGTGAAAAACACTGTTAGAATTCAAGCTAACTTTTGTAAAAAATTCTACTTAGATTGTGCATAGAATACAGTAGAAACAATTTACTACACATCTGGACTAAATGTGGGGGTGGAATGCATCTTTAATAACCATACTTTTGTGTAGCTTATCTAAAGTACTGAAATAACAGATTCATAAATAGCTAAATTCTTCTAAGATGTTTTAATAATAGCTCCTAACCAGGAGATTGACTAAGATTCACCACTGACAGGCATCTGTACACTACAAAAGAACTAAAGCAAGTCAAGACACGGACAATGCTTTTCCTTGGTGAATAATGTCCTAAGACACATTGGGATCCACACCAGTTCACACACATCTACAGTCAGGCAGAGACACAGACAGTACGTTTCCATACAAACAATGGACACACCTAACACACAAACACATGCTGATTTACTATTGTAAATAACCTCATTGCAGTTTGACAAACTGGTCTTGCTCACAACACATAAATTCCACTAAAGTGCCAAGCCCATCTCTGATTGTGAACAATTGGCCTACACTTGGAAGTTTTCCAGTAGAACGGATATTCAATAAGTAAAAAAACGTACATTTTGATTGGCCATAAACCTCCGGAAACCTCCGGAAAGTAAGTCTGCTTAACTAATGCAGCAACATTTCCATTACAGTAGGTACGGTTACACACGTCTTGCCATGCGAATGCGTTTCCCCTTAGCACCCACTCCCCCCTACAGGCCACTAGATCCAGGGGCGCCGTATGGGGGGGAAGTTAGGACAATTCCAAGGGCCCATGACTGACAGGGGCCCCAAAAAAATAGATGTGGTGATAACAGCTGCACAGAGGGGGCCCAATTTGATTTTTTGTCATGGGGCCCAAAATTTCTGGCAGCGCCCCTGACTATAACATCTCAGCATCCACAGCTCTTCTCATGTTACCTTCACCCGGAATCACCCAGGAACCACACCCAGTCAGAACGTTTTGCATTACTTTATTTTACATTTTATTTTATTTCCATAATATTTTCTTGTATTTATCACTGTATTATTTATCTTTAATATCAGACACAGGATGCAAACAGTAGCATTACTGGAATTCAAAATTGACATACTTTAGCGTGCTGCTAAACACAAATGGGGTGTTTACCTATTTATCACGCTACAGAAACAAAAAATATGCTCTTGCTATTCTTAGCCGTTCCGCCTTGCACAAAACTGCCTACTTTCACTAATAGGGAGATACATGAGTATGACAGGGTGTGTGCGAAAACATTGGGTAAGATGTACCTAGTGATTTAATGCTTTTTCTTGGTACAGTTAGGGTAAGATGAATTCTTGTGGTGTGGTCAATGTAGCAGAGTGGAGTTCTGTATATTGCATGCTATGTTTGGGTTGCTAGTTAGAAAATATTGGGTAACCAGTATGATAAAAGAAGTTAGTCTGGATAAATGTGTCTACTAAAGTACTAATGTAAATAAGGTGAGGTGTTGTAGTGTTGCAACACATTCCTTAATAGACTACTCAGTTTGTGTGTTTATTTAAACCTTTGTCATGCTTATTTAAACTTTGTTATGTTTTATTTTCATTTGTGGCTGAGATGTGGGCCGAAGAGTCTGATAGATGATATAAGTATGAGAACACACTGCATGTCTGCACTGGAACAGGCTTAGAAAATGGTGAGGTCATGAAGGTAGATTTCAGTGCAGATTGACTGAATAGATATTGATTTCAACCACTGCACATGGTTTGACCAGTTATACATGCAGTAACATCTGTTTGCCAAGGCAAGTTATGTACAGTACAGTACATGGTTGATCAACAAGACAAAACACACACATTTACAAAGCAGTATGTGACAGCAGCTAAAACATCGACCTGTCTGTCTGTAAAACACTGGGCGTGATGATGTAAAGTTAGAGAAATGACAGTCAGTGTAGCACTACTACAGAAAAGATGAAAAAACACCTCATTCATACTGTTCTGAACTTGGCTCTGCTGTATAAACTTCACTAGAAAAACATGCCCTAAGCATATTCTACTGTATCCATCATTTTAAGCCTCTTTTGTTGGCCCTGTTGTACCAGTTGTGTAAATGCCTGCAAATGTGTATGTGTGTGTGTGTGTGTGTGTGTGTATGTGTATGTGTATGTGTATGTGTATGTGTATGTGTATGTGTATGTGTATGTGTATGTGTATGTGTATGTGTATGTGTATGTGTGTGCGTGTGCGTGCATGCGTGCGTGTGTATGTGTGTGTGTGTGTAGGTGCATGCATTTATAATATTCTTGTATTTTCTGACTGTGTTTGTGCATTCTATTTTCTGTGTACATAGTTAAAACATAGTGACACATTAACAAAATAACCACATTTTCCTGTTTTCTCCCTCATTCACCAACATTCCACTCCCTCTAAAACAACTCTCTTTCTCTCCCTCTTTGGCCTGAATAAAGGCGTGTCAGGACTTATCTACTCTCTGTCCCTTCCATATCAGCCTTACAGGACGGACCACTGCCGCTGTCACAGCCCCAGCTGAACCAATCGAAAGGGGAGGGTTTGGGAACAAGAAAGTGCAGGTGAAAGTGGGCTTGGTCCGGGTGAATGCCCCTCCCCTTTGCAGGATAAAACCAGTGGCGCATCGGCCAGCTCCTCACTTGCCTGCTTGTCCTCTGTCCTTTGCGCTCCGACTCTCCCAGTACTTAAGACTTTAAAGCAGAGTCAACACTACACTAAAGCTACAACCATGAGCATCAACAGAACCGTCACTCGCAGGTCTTACACCAGCCAATCCCTAGCTGGCCCTTCATCCAACAGGATGAGCCTGAGTTCTGGGTCCGTCAGGCGCCCTGGCATGGGTTTCAACTACAGCAGCAGCAGCAGCGCAGGGGGCTACGGTGGTGGTATAAACTCCAGCTACAGCAGTGGTCTCAACTCTAGCTTCGGCAGTATGAGCATGGGTGGTGCGCACATCACAGCTGTCACAACCAACCAGAGCCTGCTGGCCCCTCTGAACCTGGAAATCGACCCCAACATCCAGGTGGTCCGCACCCAGGAGAAGGAGCAGATCAAGACCCTCAACAACCGCTTCGCCTCCTTCATCGATAAGGTCAGTTCTTAAATCTACCTCTTATGGCAATTGGTTCCTGTATAGCTATAAAATTTGCACAGTTTCATATCTGACGTGTGGGGACTGTTATTATCAATATTAATCCAGAAAGACAAGAGAGTGTTTGCTCTCATCTCAGGAGTTAGCAAACAAAAAGCAGAGCAGTTCATGGCTGTGTAGATGAGGAAAGCTGCTCTCCATATGCAGGCATGTCTCTTTTCCTGCTGACAAAACAGTTGTGTCACAAATGTCACAACTATCGCTGTGAGGAAATAATACGCCAAGGGAGCTGTGAATCTTATCTCCACTGTGGAATCTTGTCAATGAATTACGACCTTAGGTTTAAGAAAAGGCTTACACACTGTGCTGAGTCTGTTCCTGATTACATTGGTTTTAAAAGCTTTAAAGATACCCAATTGAGGAGCTTCTTATCAAAAAGGAAAAAGATAACCTGTGGCCTTGTCAGGTCTTGTGTCAGTGCCTTGTAGCGGTCATTTTGGGCCCTATCTAAATAAGGGTGGAGATCTTACTCACATGACTCAGCTCATACCTGTGGGGTGTGGGCGTGTGGGCGTGTGGGCCACAGAGTCCAGTCTTCTATTGTACTCTTCCTATCACCTTTGCTATGGCAGATGAGTTTGAGGAGCGCATTCAAGAGAATCAACATTACCTGTTTTTGATACGAGAAGTTCTATTTTCTCGCCTGCCTCGAGATATTTACACCTGTACACCTCATACATGCCTTCACTGAGGTAAAGAATACAAGAAACGCCCTGTATTGGCTGACGTTCAACTCAGCAAGCGAAGAACAAAGCAAACACCCCTTCAAACCCTCGGTCCTCTGTGTTTCATGTACCACGCCTAGTTTTTTATGGCTGTAATGAATGCACGGTCTTCAGAGGGAAAAGAGTTAAAGAGATGACTCATAATAGATAGGAGAGATATGTAAAACACTTACAGCCATACACACACTGAGACACTCCTTTGCAAAAAACTTTGGATAGGCTTTGTTTGCCAATAAAAATACCCTCACAGCTTGCTTTGTTTTGAGAGTGAACAATGAGAACTAAGGATCTCCGGGCAGGGATCATGTTTCTTCCCAATTCCTAGGATGTACTGTAGGCTTCTCAGACAACATTAATGTCATCATCACCAGTTAATCATCATCAGTTACAATTTTGCAGTCTTGGGCGAGGTGTGGCTGATTGGCCAAGCCCTGTCATAAATGTGTAAAAAAAGTGTTTTGTATTTTTTATGTGAATTAACTTTGCTGCACATTTTGATCCCCATTCTGCACACACACCTCCCAAAAATATACAGAAGAAAGTCAGATTAAATTTTCCTGAAGTCTAACAAAAACCGAGGCAGACAATGTCATTCTAATTCAGTCCATGAAGTATTATTGGCCCATGCATTCATAAATCCATCCATCACTTGAACATAATGATAACACTTTTTCTATTCATTTGTAAGATTTGTTTGGAAACAGATAGCGGGAAACATAGAGGAAGGGCGCAGACACACAGCCGAACCAATGGGGCATGTGTAGACCAGAGTTGGGAACACTACACTGTAAAAAAAATCAGTGAAAAAAACGCAGAATGTTCTGTCAAAAAGTTACCAGTACTTTTTCCTGTTATTTTACGGATATGTATTTCAAGACATTAACAGAAAATAATTTATAAACACAGTAGATGTCAGTTCACACACAGAGCTGACTTTTTACAGTGTACACCAACTGTGGCCCAACGATTTTCTGTATTTATTTACTCAGTCCGGAACTGACCACTTGTGTTTTGTTCGTCCAGGTGCGTTTCCTGGAGCAGCAGAACAAGATGCTGGAAACCAAGTGGAGCCTCCTGCAGGACCAGACCTCCACCCGCTCCAACATTGACGCCATGTTCGAGGCCTACATCTCCAACCTGCGCAGACAGCTTGACGGTCTGGGCAATGAGAAGATGAAGCTGGAGGGAGAGCTGAGGAACATGCAGGGTCTGGTTGAGGACTTCAAGAACAAGTGAGTGTTGTGTGAAGTTAATACAAAAGAGACAATTTTGTTACCTCAGTAAGATGCAACCTAGCCTGAGGACATGAATTACAGCCTGTCGTCTTTTTACCAGGTATGAAGATGAAATCAACAAGCGTGCTTCAGTGGAGAATGATTTTGTCCTGCTGAAGAAGGTGTGTAGTCCTTAACGTGATTTATTGTCATTACTAATCCCAGAGTCATTACATAAATAATGACCTCATAACCCATTTTAAATGTCATTCCAAAAACTCTCTTTCTCTCTCTCGGTCTCTCTCCCTTGGTTTTTCTCTCTCCAGGATGTCGATGGCGCATACATGAACAAGGTGGAGCTGGAAGCCAAGGTTGATGCTCTGCAGGATGAGATCAACTTCCTCAGGACCATCTACGATGCGGTACGTAGCATTCCTGAACTTTTCACATTTACCACGTCATGTTGGCGTGTCAGTCCATGAATTAGATGTTGACTGATATTCATCCGTTATTCTGCATCATCTCTTGATTCTCCAGGAGCTGCGTGAGCTGCAGTGCCAGATCAAGGACACCTCTGTCGTTGTGGAGATGGACAACAGCCGCTCCTTGGACATGGACTCCATTGTGGCTGAAGTGCGTGCCCAGTATGAAGACATTGCCAACAAAAGCAGAGCTGAGGCAGAGACCTGGTACAAGCAGAAGGTACATAAATAACTTGGTTATTGGTCTGATCTACAGAGAAATATAAACCACATTTTCATACTTTATCGAAACCCATTCAGGCTAAATTCTGTGAGTGTGTCTCTTAATGTTCCTCCTCTGTATTTTATATTTCCTCCTCACTTTTGTCAGTATGAGGAGATGCAAACTTCTGCTGGTCAGTACGGTGAAGACCTTCGCTCAACCAAGACTGAGATTGCAGATCTGAACCGCATGATCGCTCGTCTTCAGAATGAGATCGAGAACGTCAAGGGACAGGTGAGGGGGCATCTCTTTTCATAAAGCAAGCATCTATAAATACACGCTTAAGCTGCTAATCAATGTTCATACAGGTGATGCATGCTAATGCTAATGAGGGGATTACTCATTAGGGGATTACTACAGGCTAATGTTATTGCACAATCTTCCTTTACCAAAGCGGGCTAATCTCGAGGCTCAGATCGCTGAGGCAGAGGAGCGCGGCGAGCTGGCAGTGAAGGACGCCAAGCTCCGCATCAAGGATCTGGAAGACGCTTTGCAGAAAGCCAAGCAAGACATGGCCCGCCAGGTGCGTGAGTACCAGGAGCTCATGAACGTCAAGCTGGCCCTGGACATTGAGATCGCCACCTACAGGAAGCTGCTGGAAGGAGAGGAGAACAGGTGAGTAAACTCTGGCGAGGTTGGATATTAGCACTTTTAGCTTAGCATGTTAGCTACGGTAGCTAGAATAATTTTTTTATCCAACCCTGGTTAACACTGCTAACATGTCTTCACAGAATATCCTCTGGCGGTTCATCAGCAACCATCCATGTGCAGCAGAGCTCTGGTGGCAGTAAGTAACATTTTGAATAAACACTTTCATTGTTATACCATGGGAGATATAAACCTGCTTGACCTAGAGCAGCTTTAGAAAATGTCCGCTTAGTCATGCATAGTAAAAATGCAGTGATTAACTGTTAACTGTACAACAGAGAAAACTGATCCTACTTTTCCCTGTACCCAGACTACTCCACTTCCAGCTCAGGTGGATTCGGGTATGGCGGTGGCCGCAGCACTGTGGGTGGTAGCGGCTACGGGACAGGCGGTGGTGCCACCATCACCAAATCCACAATTTCCTCCGTCAGCAGAAACCGTTACTAGAGATGCTCAAATCTTCACTCAAATCTAGACCTGTAACCATCCACTGTTCTACGCAGTACTCAGACACACACAGCTATATCCCTGTTGATGGGGTGACATCTTGCGAACCTTGATGATTCTTTTTCAATCCCTCCAAGGACAAAAACCATGAATAGGGTTAAATTGACCCAGTAGTTATTCACTAGAAGAAGAAAGAAATTCCAGGATAAATAGCAGTTCTCAATTCATTCACATGTTCCTCTTAACATATTTGAAATGTAACCCAGAATGTACTGGTGGTAGGTTGTCACAAGAAGTTCCACCTTTCTGCACTGAAAACATTTAAGGAATACAGAAAAGGAATACAAAACAAACTGAGTGAAAAGCTTAAACCAAACATAAAGCGAGCTTACTAGGGAAACTCTCTACCCATTGTTGCATCTGAATGCATCAGTGGTTGTTAGGCAAAACGGTAGTCACACTCATATGGCAGTGCCATGGTCACCATAAATGTAACTATGGAAACTTGCTGATTTGGCAGCTGAATGGACAAAACCTGCCCCTATTTGGTGCAGTGCACAGGTGATGCATGATTCATTTTTTTTCAGGGTGATGCATGCATGCTGTAAACGTGACTAATAATAATGTGTTGTCTTGACAAAGATGCCTTGTTACAAACACAACATGTTGATTTCATAGTTTACTGAAGTGGAAGCAAGTGTTACCAAAACTCTGGGAAATCCTTTTTGTCAGAAGTCTCCTGTTTATGGTTTGCTTTTATGCTTGGTTTTGCTTTTTATTACCTGTTAAGGAAACAATGTTATGACCAGATTTATTTGTAAAATATGTTCTCAACAATTTACATTTTAATTGAAAATTGACTAACACATAAAAAGAACAAAATAAATACATCTGAGCTCTAAAGTCTGTGTTTGCTGTTTTCGTTTCTAGTTTGAAATGTTTACTTAAACTTCCATATTTGTATCTCTCTTGCCATTAGTTCTGTATGTGGTTCGATGTTTCTATGCAGCATAGTATTAGACATTTGTGTGTTTAGGAAGAATGCAGGTGCATAATCCAATGATAAGATGTGTAATGATCAGGTGCAAAACAGGAGAAACAAATAATTCAAATGCATCCACTCATACATCAAAGGGTCTGGCTGGAATACCATGGGCCAGGGCTCGCTGAAAACATAGAATGTACTGGAAAGGAATAAGTTTAGTTGAGGAGTGAAACAATGGGTTATATGCATTTTCTGCCAATGGTAGGATGTCAGACCACTCCAACAGCTGGTCCTGACAGTAACTTTGTAGGAACCACCCAATCTTCTGGTTCCTCCTAGACTAAGGGCGGTACCTGGACATCAGTGAACTGAGGGCCACAATCAGAAATGAAGTCCTTTAGGATGCCATGGTGCTAGACCACGTGGCAGAAGCTTGTATGACTTAAGAACCAATCCACAAAGTCCATTTCATGGTGGGAGGTCCTTGACAAGATATCATCGTACAGATGGGACCACGGCCATTGTGGAACTGGTAGGGGGAGGAGCTTACTGTAGGGGAGGAGTCTGTAACTTGAACTGGGTGCATGTAGAGCAGGAGGAGATATATGTCGTTGTCCTGAACCAAGGTGGGCCACCCATATTTCCCATAAGAAGTTAGTTAATGCGCTTAATCCCTCGATGTCCTGAAGCGAGTGTCGTATGTGCACAGACCAGCAGATGGTAACGTATCTCTGCAGGGACAAAGATAAATTCAGATTGTGTGAGTGGGATGTCCTAATTCTGGGAGTGAGGGATGACAGGTAACGTTGGTAAGTTGAGTCTTCCCACTGCTCTGATGTACTCCAGGTTCTGGTGCTTTGTCCACACCAAGGAAGAGTGTTTGGAGCCCATGAGCCAGTGTTTCCACTTCCCTAAGGGCTCTTTTAACGAGCTATCCAACCCCATGTTGTCCTCTCTTTCCGCAGGTGACAACGTCCTGGAATAGAAAGCACTTGGATAGCTCTTTGGGGAATTACCTTGGTGCCGGAATAGCACCGACGTCCAGATGCACAGAAGATGTCAGGGTGCTTCAAAATGGGAGCAGTGAGGCAGTGTTCTTTCAGGCACCGGAACACCATGTCAGCTATTGCATTCCAAGGGAGTCTCAGGGGTCCCTGTTTGAGGATGGATATGATGGGGGCTTCTATGGTGCAAAACCCTCTGATGAAGCAACGGTAGTAGTTGGAGAACCCCAGGAACTGATGGAGAAAGAGAGAGGACATGAAATGACTGCACTGAACTTATGCATATCCATTTTAACTCCAGATGTGGTGATTTGGTATCCCAGGAGGGGGCAGATTGGTGTAACAGACACTTCTTTGCCTTTGTGAAGAGGTGATGTTGTGGTAAACTATTCAGCACAGCTCAAACCTGCTGGGCATGCTGGGGTATGTAGTGGAGTATATTACACTATCATCAGCGTACACCACCAAGAATGTTCCAGAACACCTCATTCACAAGGAGCATTGTTCAGGGCATGATGAGACATTCATAGTAGCCTTGTCGGCAGCGCTGCAACTCCTTGGACAGATATAGGATGGTGAAGGGTAGTAATATGGTTCATCCAACCACATTTTGCAGAGCCGGCCCAATCTTTTCACACTGCTCATCCAACACGGAAAACTTTAGTCAGCTCACGCTTGGGATGATTACGTTCACCAACTATACTTCCATGATTTGAATTTACAAGCGCAGAGCGACTTGGCAAGGTAGATAATCCTATTTAACTATCCCAAATCCCAGGCAGTGCTAGGTAAATTTGCGCTGCCTTGTGCTGGAGATTCCGGGCACTCTGGGACATATTCTTGAGGTTGAATAAATATAATCCTAAATAATGAGCCTGGCACAAAATACCATAACCCCCCAGCAATCCACAACCATACAGCACCAACAGACCCAGACAGAACCTAGAGGTGGATGCAGGGGCAGGTTTTGAGAAATTTTTGAAAAATGTGTTTGTATGTTAATGCTAAGGGAGCATGATTCAATTAAACCTTTTGATTCCTACCTTTAAAATCAATTAATTTCATGCTTCTATGTGCTACATAGGCTTAGATATTAATGTTTTGTTAGACGTTCAAATTCTTAGTATTTTTTTCAGAAAACCGTCAGGAGATAAGAATATTCATCCTAGAATATCATAGGTTTTTATAGGCGTTTTTAGCAGGCGTTTTAGGAGTGAATGGGTTAATACATTATCACCATGGTTGACATAACTGTTCAATAGTCACTGCTCTTCCCCAACACCTTATCTCCCCTCTGTGCCATTTATGTCTCACCCGAGCCATCCATCCCATGGCCTCTCTTTTCTTTCCCATTATGACTCTAGTAGAGAGGGAGTTTTTATTTATTATTAGTATTTTTTTCATTGTTTTTATGTGTTTTTGGCTAACACTGGTTGACAAGTTCCAATAAAGCAATATTTGTTTATCAAATTATTCAATATTTATTTTGGAAATACACAGTAGACACTTTAAGTAGAAATGCTTTGAAATAAATGTAATGTGGTTTTATTACTTTTGTGATATAACTTGGTAATGATATATATTCAAAGTCAGTAGCCTACACAGTGATAATTGATATGAGAGGTGTAAAGACACCTTTAGATTAGATTATATTTATCTTTATTTTCATTGTGCAGAGTACAAGTATAGAGAGAGTGCATTGCAGTTAGTGTCTACACAGAAGCAGGGGTGGTGAGTTTTGCCTAAGGTACAGAAACATACGCCAAGACTTGAGTCATGCAAATCAGTATGTGTTATTGGTAATCTTTGGTCATGTTATTTCTATGCTAAAGTGTTGGTCATGAGGCATTTCCTATCTGAACTCATGTAATACTATTTACCATAAAAGATAAGTAAACCTTTCATCACAGCATGGGCTGTATTTTCTTTCCCCAAAAATATTTTACTGAAGAAGATGACCAAAAAGAATTTCACTGTATACTTTACAGTATCTTCAATTTTCCACAATGTTCTTTAACTATTATGGAAGCCGATTTCCGCAAGTAAAATAAAAAACATATTTACATAAGTGTCACATCCAGCCCAGTGAGGGCTGTGATCAGGCCTTTATGGACCTTTTGTGTTTAGTTGCTCCCTTGTGTGTCCTGCTCCTTGGTTGTTTCCTCATGTGTCCACATTGTTACTGCCCTGTGTATATGTTCCTTCCACATGTGTGGTCTATGCCTCCCTCTTGTGCCTCTGTTGTGTATTGCATGTTCTCCTTAAGTGTAGGTGACGTCAGTGTCTTAGGTGCCCAGGTGACTCCCATTGTGTCTCGTTAGTAAGTGTATTTAGGTTGAGTGTTTGGTTGTGTCTCTTGTCGATTAATGTTCTATGTTACGTGTTCCTGCTGCATTTCTGTATACTTGTGGAGTATCATCTGTTTAGCACCTCGTGGCAGGTTTGTTTATCTCAGTACTTTGGTTATTAAATCATTATTTGTTTGCAACACCTTTGCGCTTGTCTCTACATTCATCCATTCAGGATACGTGACAATAAGGAAAATATTTATTTTGCAAGAGCATTTAGTATCTCATAATTATGACTTAGTATCTCATAATCAGGGGCGGACTGGCCATCTGGCATACCGGGCACTTTCCCGGTGGGCCGACGCACATTTTGGGCCGACACAACTGCCAACTTAAAAAAATATAAAAAAAGTTTTTTTTTTACTTTTATTTGTCCGGACCATGAACGCAGATAAGGCCTAGATCCGCGGCCCATTGTTTTTTCAATTTAAACTGGGCTGCTGGCCCAAAACACTTTAGTCAAAAATATCATACATAGGCTTGGTTTTTTTCTGACAGACACAGCCGATTTAACATGTAGCTCAGCGGCCCATTGGTTCAGGCATGGTTCTAGCAGGGGCGAAACACTTTCGCCTGGCAACATTATCTTATTTCGGCAACACAAACTCTGATTTCTCTTTTCAGAATAATAGCGCTTGTTTTAATTCATTTCAATAATCATTGTGAAGTCTTTACAAAGCTAGTGAATTGTAACCAAATGCAATTGTATTATGTGTAAAGAAACAAAGAAAAAAGCAAAAAAAACATTTAACATGTTATCAATTACAAAGTTTAATTGAAAACAGTAACAAATACATTGTACACAGAAACTGATTGAATATATTGTCAGATATATTGTCAGTTTCTCATGTGAAAACACGATTGCATTTGAAAAACATTCTCTAGAGTCTGTTTTATTTAACAATAGACTATTTTTAGCAACACAACAACATAGACCCAATATCTATGCAATGACTCAAAAACGATTATTGTAATGAATTACGAGCGCTGTTATTCTGAAAGGACGAATCAGAGTTTGTGTTGCTGACAT
>JACXGM010012953.1:12673-23606 GCA_016801145.1 Umbra pygmaea
CTACTCTCCCCAAAAACAGGTTTTGCTATTTGCATTCGCACTGGTCAAGTGGCCATAGGAACTGGTAGGAGGGATAAGGGAGTGACGCAAGCACCGCAATAGGCTTTTATAGCGTTGTCACTAGACTCTAGTGTCGCGCCACATACAAACATTAAACTGTGAAATGTTGTAACACTGGGTGTATGATTGGAGATAAGTGAGTAAATCATCTAATGCGGATGATCTGGTTGTTTTCAGCCCAAGTAGTGCTGGGTTCCTTCCGCGGCTTGCTGTTTGTTTGTTCAGATTTCGATGCTGAAAACGAAATCCAATACAATTTTATAAAAATAATGTTGTGTTGATAATGTCCTAATAACGGAGTTCGAACCGCAGCGTTTAATAACATAATATGTAGTATTATACGCAACAGACAAACGAAGCGACCGGCGTAATTTACAAGTTGGACCAATCAACGTGGACCTGGGAAAAGGGAAAATGGAAAGACCCTGCTCTGGAGTAGGAGCTAAAAAGGTTATAGGAACGGCAGTGCGAGGAACTAAATAATCCCGCAATTTCTTCTATCGGAACAAAAGAAAAAAATGGTTATAGGAACGTTATGTTCTAGGAACTGCAAAAATCCCTGCGGTCGGAAAGCGGCTAATGAGAGCCGCATATTTCGCTCAACTCTAAATGATCAGTTTACATTACACTTTTGTATTCCATTAATCCAATGTGTTGCTTCATGCTGATCGTGTATAACAATTGTATTTATTGTATTCTTTCATTTGCAACCTTGACAGTGTTGGCCGGTCATGGAGCAAACAAAAAATGTACAGGTTGTGTAAATTAATCAATGTTACAATACTTGGTTGTTTAACAAGTTAAGGAGTAAATAGTACCGTATATACCCGAATATAAGACGACCCTGAATATAAGACCACCCCCCCATTTTCCAGATTTATTTTTGGGGACAAGAAAATAATTTTATTAGAAAATTCTAGTGATAATTAATTGAAAAAAACAACAACATTTTAACACCATTCATTAAATGTGCTATAATGTAATACATGTACTGTAATAAATCAAAAAATGACGCCAATGCCTCATCAGATATTAAGGAAACATGTTAAACTGAAATACTATATTTTCTAAAAACCATGCTAATGTCAGTATTTTTTATTTTGGAAAAGTACGTTCCGAAACGGAATTTATGTTTATGTTTTGGCCTGTATGTTTTTGGCCAGTTATCAACTGCCCATTTTGACAGCACGAACGGATTGCCAGGCATACCTGTAAAAACGCAAAGCCAGCGCGCTACAGCCATGGAAGCAGCAAACAAACGAACGAGATCATAGAGATTCTATACAACCTAAAAAAACTATGCATGGTTCCATGACCATAGACGTAGTAAAACACAGTTCACTTGTCATGATTGCGCTGATCTTGTTCGTCACATTAGTTTCAATTCTGGGAGTACCCATTTTTAACGCTGGCTGTCCGTTTTACATATAGCACATTTAATATTTTGATTAATTTGTCACAAAATAAAGTGCACTCTGTCAATGAGTTCAGAAATGAATGACATAACTGTTTCGAACATGTTGGTTTATTTGACCAACTTTTGAAGCGCTTTTCTCAAGGTGATCTGTTGATCTCTCCATGGCGGCAATTTATTGTTTATTTAATTCATAACACTGTCATTACTTAGCCTATTGTGTTGGCGCCCTCTGCTGTTTCCCCCTGCTTTCTCCGTTTTCCCTGTGATTTTGTCTATATCGCGAATATAAGACGACCCCCAATTTTTCAGCCTATTTTTAGGACAAAAACCTCGCCTTATATTCGGGTATATACGGTAAATAGCCTACTGTCTCTACAGTGAAAAGGGATAGGCCTACATTGATTTTGGTCCATATCAAACAGACCATACATTAAAATAGCTACATGTCACAAACAGATACACTGTTTGCACAAGCGCAACACTATGCTTAAAGTCTGTGGAACTGTAAGTGAATAACTTCGATGTATCGCACTGCACTGGCACAAACGGCTCAAGAGTAGTAATTAGCTGCTGAAGGTGCTAATGCATAATTAGTCTACACTGCTAGTATCCCGTGATATTCGCTGGGGTCACGTTGGTGGATATTTTTGCGCATACACTTAAATGTGTAGGCCTACGTGGATCTGGATGTTGTTTTTTAACTAAAATAATTCAGAATTTATTTTAAAATTAACACATATTATAATTACACCATAATAGCCTAGGTTTAGAGTAAAAACACTTTTTGTCAAGGCTATAACAAAAAGTGCATTATGCATCTGAATTCTGGGTGTGCCAGCTGCTTCTTTGGGTGGCAAAGGGTGTGCCAGATGCTTCCTCTTCTCATCCAGCCGATGCCGATTCCACACTTAAAGCTGTCGGCTGTAATGGGGTCACGTTTTCACTATGGCTGCATTGGTTTGACAAAATAAAGGCCACACAGTGGACACAGTGAAAACTACAAGACATAAAAAACATATATTCAAAATATGCATTTATCAAGTCCTTTACAAGTCTCTTGTACCAATGTCCAGTGATATGCAGGTAAATGTTGCAACAGAAATATGACAAATCCAATCCAGACCATGAGTAGCACATCACAACGTACACATAAAGTAAAAAAGGTAAATTACCGTGTGCGCCTCTCAAACCATTAGGCAATTCTTTTCTAGGCTACATGTCGTTTCTTTGCATCCATATTCGTTCTGACCCAAAATGACGCAGACTCGCTTCAAACTGAACAGCTAATCTAAAGATATTGAAACTCAGTTGTTCACAATTCCTGACATTCCATCCTAGTTAAAATTGCAATTAATTTGATGTCCATAACACTGAGCAGCGAACTTCACAGACTCAATATTTGACAATATTAATACTAAGGCTTCAATAAACTAAGGCTTTAAACTAAGGCTTAAATACCCTACTAATGACAGAGTAGGATACAGGTGCGCTTGAATGCAGGTGTGCGTAATACACAATGCCAGGTCTTGATTAGCGTACCTGAGAGGACTCTGATAGACCGGGAAGACCGATTGTCTGTAAGTGGGTAGCGCTAGACCAGGTGGTGGATTTCTGGTCCTTGGACTTGTGACTTGGATTTTAAAAATAGAATTGCTCAAACCTTCGAACCTCACTATGGGTTCTATGATTTTCCCTGGACCTCCTGCATGAGGCATAGCGCTGCCCGGAATTTGGGTTAGATGAATCAGATTATTTATCCTGCCATGTTGCTCTCCAGCGACTCCTTATGTCCAGATCGGGCGATTGTAAATTAAATCGCAGAAGTATTGTTGCTGAATGTAATCATCCCGTGCATGATCTGACTAAAGTCTTCCGTGTTGGATTTGCAGTGCGAAAACAATCAGTGCTTGGGCAACATGTGTTTGGATGAACCATGAGCGCGCCCCTCACCATGCCACAGATCTGTCCAAGGAGTTGCAGAGCTGGCAGGGTTAGTGGGAATTGGGAAGGAAAATGAAAAAATAAAAATTTAAAAACCTAATTTGAAAAAAATAAAATGTAAAAACCTAATTTGAAAAAATTAAAAATTAAAAACCTAATTTGATATGCTCAAACTAAGGAAAAAACCTGCCTCCATGCCTTGTTTTGGTCAGGCTCTCTCTTCAGACAGCTGAAGCGATTAATGTTGAACATCACCTAGGTAAAGTTAGCAACAGTTCTCAGAGAAGTGATCAGGAAGTGAACAGCCAAAATAGTATTGGAAGTGCATCTGTTCCATTTGTAATAGATTTTGGATAGGAAGATTTTAAAATTGAATGGGGCAGAGATGTACTGTAGCTATCACAACATCAAAGTTCTTGCACGACTTGAAGGGACAGAGAGAGGTTAGTCAGTCATAGTCAGCAAGTATCTAACTTGGCATTACATTATCTAGCTAACATAGCAAATTAGCTAGTAGCATAAGGTTGTGTTAGCTAACTAGCCAAATTACTGCAGCTGAAACATTGATAGCCATCTAATTTTTGTATTCATTTGTATTCTCACTGAATGTAAAAATAACAGGGAGAATGCAAATCTTTTCAGAACATAAAAATGTTCGCTCATGGTTAACCTAAGGCTTGAGACTTGACTTATACTTGCATGTAGTGGCTTAAAGACATCTCTGGTATATACATAATAATATCCAAACATAAGAAACAAAAAACAGACAAAACAAAGCTCACATAGAACAAATATCCAACAAGTGACCAAGGGAAGCAGAGGGGAAGATATACAATTGATAATTGGGGAAACAGGGATCAGGTAGTTGTGAAAATCATCATTCTTCCGTTCCCCCACGGTCCTTCTATTCCCCACACGCTCAGAAAAAAATTTATGTGAATGTACTTAAAATGGTACAAAGCACAATATTATTTCTCCGGGTACATACTGTAAGTGTTCCATTAGATATGGACCCATGTTCAAGGGTACAATATTCATAACTTGGTAGGGTACAGCCCCAGCGACAAGCTTTGTACCATTTTAAGGTACCTTCTTTTCTGAGACTGAAAGGCAGTCTCGGTTTGATACAGGTTTCAACTTATAATGTCATATGGTTATTAACTGATCAGGCTACAAGAAAGAAATCTGAATGCTATCGGATATCAGGTAAAAATCATATTTGAGTCACTTCAACCTGCCACAGATAACAATTCTTAATTAGCCAAGTCTTCTGAAACAGCATAATGTTTTGAAAAAAGGGATGTTTTAAACCAAGTATTTCAATGACAGTGAAGTATCATGACATGATACTTCACAGCAACAAAAACATATTTTCTCAGCCCTAAATCTCAAGAATAACATTTACAGGACACTATCTTTTTTTTCAAATTTTATAACGTTAAACATTAGTTAATTAGTGTGGTTGTTTGGTACGGTGACCACCACAGGGCATGATGTTTTTCTGACATCAAATCAGACAAACGATTTGTGAATGTCTGTTTTTGTTATGTTAACGTCGACCCTAGCTTAAACCACAGTGTTGTAATGCCTAACTTTCATATCTGTAATGTGATGCCTAACCTTAATATCTGTTATGTAATGCAATATCTGTAATTATTATACGGAATGTATGGAATGTACCGTGATAGAGTAAAGCTCCTACGTAATAGACCTATTATGTTAAAGACCAAAAAAATAGCAAAAGCGTTAATGAACAATGTAATACTAAAATGTCAAGGTGCAACATAATATTACGTAATTCATTTTTTTCATTATAGTTCCCTGAATACATAATTCCTAAGACATACAATTGTATTTTCTTCCTTTTCTCAGAGTGCCCTTGAAGCTTTGTCAAGAGTGATTTGTAAATGAGATAGTGGTGTAATACAGACCCTTGGTATTTCTCTTGGCGCCAATGTGATCAATTAAACAATGACAATAATAAATGTACACATTTAGAGCGATTTCACTCTGGTGACAAATGATTTTACCCTTGAGCTATTGACATTGTCTGGGAGTAAGCTGTGTCCATCCCAGATGTGTATTCTGTCTGAGATTTCCCACTTTCCTTAGGTCCCAGCCTCCGGGGAGACAGAGGGTGTCCAAGGATATGGCAGACACATATTCATCATGAACATGGAAGCAAGCATACAAAGGCATGGGCACAAACACCCCTGCATACACACACAGACATTCATGTGTGCACACACATGCACACACACACAAAAACAACACACACCAATGTTAGAACAACGTACCCATCATCCTCACCACATAAAACCTTTGTTCAAACATCAGATCTGAGGAGGGTCTATCCCTCTCTTCACTTGGTTTTGGGTAGATAATAGTCAAATATTCACTCTGAATTCACTGATAGCCTCTTTAGATTAGGGTAATTGGGTGTTTTGCACGGCCACTATACAAGAAGTGAATGAATGATAGCGTGCCCTCTTAAGGCAAGACTTTAATTTGAGCACGCCTTAATGAAAAGGGATCTAGTCTTTCTAAAATGATGCTCTCCGTCAGTCGGAGCACTTCATTTGCCTTCGAAATCTTCTGTTACAAACTTTATTTTCGAAGGAGGTGAGATTTTAAATGCCAGAGGACTGTTTCCATCTGTAATACGTAGACCTTTTTCATCACTCAACCAGTTCTCATGAGCACCATAAACAGTATTTAATTTTTTATTCAATATTTTATTTTATTTTTCTAAAAATAACTCAAAGCTAAGATTTAATCTGGACTACAAACATGATGACAACATTTCTATTAAGGACACATTGTCCTTACACTGCAAAAAATCCTGTCTTAAAAATCTTGTTCCATTGGCAAAAAAGTATATTTTGTATTCAGGTCAAAAATCTAACCATCCTTAAAATAAGACATATTTACTTAACAAGCTATATTTGTATCAGATAATAACACTTGTTTAAATAAATATGCCCTGAAAATCTGTTTATTTTACAAGCATTTTACTATTACAAGCAAGAAATACCTTGTATTTTTAGGTTTTTCACTTATTTTTGTAGTCATTTTTTGCAGTGTATAAAATGTCACACAATTAGCTGTGAGAACCATTTGATGATTTTATTTCATTTTCCATTTAGCTTTTGTATTTCAGTACAGTATAAAGCTTTAATTTTCAAACTTATGTATGGTATTTTACAGTTCATACAACTAATGAAATTAGTAATGGAATAGCGTTATGGGGTAGAACATGGGAGTGGAGGGGTTTAGGTTGTACAACTAATTTTTATGACGTATTTTTTATGGCGGATAACGGGCAAAAGTGTGTGAGTGTATGAGTTGAATCGGGGCATATGCTAAGCAAATCAATAAAACATTAAAGACAGCATACAGAGAGCGGCCCAGTCGGTACCTGTCTGCCAAAGGCAATGGTGTAGCCTATCAGAAAAAAGAGACGGATTGGAGTTGCTGGGCTTGAGGAATGCTCTGGCACTAACATAATTGGAAGGTAGTTGCCTTATGACTGCAAATTGGGTTTTTTACGCTTCATCAATAGGCATTTTGACACGCGGCGTCCATCACAGCGCATCTCACTCTCGCCGTGCTCAACAGAAAACGATGTGTTCCAATAATTACATTAAATCTCCACTCCCCTCCCCAAATCTACCCCACCACCCTCCCCTGCCCACCCCCAACAACCTCCTTTATTGTTGGACAAGAAAAGCAATATGGTATAATTAGGTTTGATTGGGGGAACGTGTTTCCTGTGCGATCTGGAGATGAACGATGTTACCATAGCGACGTGCATCTGTGACCACCGGTGCGTGAAACATGAAGTCAGGGTGGGCGAGCGGTTGGACAACAGAAGACATCTGTTAACTAGGAGGGCGCCGAGAGTATTGACTCTGACCCGAAGTAACAGACAAACTAACGGCACCTAAATGAGGAGCCACATCATTTTGTTGTTAACCTACTCCTTTCCCTATGAGTATAGTGAAGCTGTCAAAAGAAAAGCCTTAGAGGGTCTGGATAGTTGGGTGTAACCGTTTAACCCTAGATGTCACCAGTGTACTAGAACCCGCTCAGTACTAACTCCAGTACACTTACTACTACAATTAGCATGCTCTTTTTAGTAAACATGCAGCTTCAGTATGGACCGCTCGAATCCCTTGTGCTGGGATTGGTAGGGGACAGGGAACTGCATTAGGGACCTTTATAGATGAGTACTGTACTTACTGTCAATCACTCTGCATAATTTTAAATGACTAAAACATAAATTTAAAACATTTTGCTATCTGGATGTTCCAGCAAGGACAATACACACAATTTGTAATAGCAGAAGGGTAACGTCAAACTGAATACACAGACACACTATAATACCTGGCGACAGTAATGCCTAGAAAACAATAAACATCTACGCCTAACACGGTGGTTATTACTTTTGGTAAAATATGTGATACTATCACCAAACTCAAGCAAGAAAATGGCAGTATGACAAACTGACATCGAATAATGAAGCAAACACACCTACAGATAACTGGGGCAGTGATTGCGAAACAGATAACCTGTGAGTACCACTGATGAATTGACATGGAACAGGTGTGTATGAACATAAAGGTGAATAGCTGGAGTCCTGATGGGAAAATGGGATATAGTGTTAGAGAAATACAGAGGGATGTGCCTGAGTCCATGGAGCAGGTAACTCAGGTAGAGTGAACTACAAGAAGCATCTTATTTTCTTCACTTTATCAATCACAGTAATTTATTGTCCAGATACTGTAAACCGTTTCAGAACAGTACAGAACAATGCAGATGTTATTGCATGTACAGTTAGACTTGTGCTTTGCCTCAAACAAAAAGTAATAATAAAAATATGCAAACATGAACACAATATCTACCAATAAAGTAAAACAGCATAATAACATAAAAAACATTAAAAGTGGGCAAAATCCAATCCCTACATACATGGGCACAATCCCAAAACCATTGCTCCCTAGGGTGTCTGTCACATTCGCCCCCTCCTGCTCAGCTGTCTTTTGTAACATTAGTTCTTGTGTTCATTTCATATAGGTTTGTTTGAGTAGCTTTGATTCATTGTTTATATGTAAAGTCTGTGTTAGGTGTATTTTCTATGCATGTTTGACATTGGGTTTTTGACTCCCAGCTGTCCTTTGTTATTTGAATTGTTAATATTGGAATAAAACTATGTTTAAATTTCTACCCTCTTCGCATGTGTCTCCATTACCCCTGCACCCATCTACATCTTGTTACAGAATGCCTGACTGTAAGACCGAGAAGGCAAAAAGAAAAGGGAGTTATGCCACTGGGCATGAGCAGTGAATACCCCCTATACATCGGGGCAGCCCGGACAGACTGCTACAGCCGAGCTACTGGCTGGAAGTCTAAAGAGTTGGAGGACGCCCGGCTCAGCAACTACTATGACTAACCTCCCCTTATGAGAATCAGGGAAATGGGGGGAAATAGCCATCGTTATTGGGGGGAGCAGTAGACCATTGTACGGTGCAGGAGCAATGGTCAGTTTGTCTCCTGGGCATTGTGAGCTGGCTGCCTTGGCTACAGCACAGATGACCTGGGAGGACTATGGAGACCTGGGGCTCTGGACCTCAGAGAATAAGGTGACCAGATTTCTTAGACAAATAACATGGACATTTTCAGCTCAGAAGCGTAAATACCTCCAAAACAGGTAATATTTTTATCTTTGTAAACTTAAAATGGGGACACTGCCCCAGGGGCGTCACTAGACCAAGAGCTGGACTGGGGCACAAGCCCCCCCATTGGGGGGAATATGGGTATGCTCCCCTGTAAGGAAAAGTTGTCTATTTTAACATTTAAATGCATAAATCTGGTGCACTTTGAAAATAAGAATGATTATTCTTATCTATAGATGGAAATATTTGTGCTGTAGCCTGAATTATTTTGCACTTCAGAATTTCAACCACGCACACACAGGTGTAATAGTTTTTTCTTAATATTTTTGCATTACTGTCACTAGGAACCATACCAGTAGAAATGTATATTCATATTTGTTCTTGGGATTGTCTGGAATCTGGCAATATAATAACCAATATGGTGGGATACTCTGGCTAAGCAATTTACAAAAGAATACTTATAAAACGGGTCCGGTGATATCTGCAATTTGATTGGCTAAAATTGCATTCCAAGCCTATGACAATTCCCTGATATCCGCACTGTAGAATGTGGCCTTTTCACTGAAGTGTAATCAAAAAGTATCACTACGCCCCCCTGAGGAGCTGAACAAAATAAAAAACATGGCGGACAATTCCTCTCGCTTCAAATCTCAACACCAACTTCCAAATAAGGCCATATAAAAAATAAAAATGATTTTAACATTCACTTACCACAAAAAGATTGTCACTGATGTAGACATGCTAACCAGCCACAGGTTTTAAGTAATCTAATCTTTTTTGTAATAAATTGTTTTTTCATGACGAAGCGATAGCTAGCTAGTGGCTGTCATGTCAATACCGGTCAATACACCGGTGGCTGGCTCGTTAGCCTAATGTCTGACCTAGCACTCACATTATACACACTGAGTTTTCCACATACCACGGGTTGGGTTTGTTATCCATCTATCCCTAGACCCCTTTCTTTATATTTTAAAATATCAATAAATAGCCTACAGTTGACATCTTTATTATAAAAAATAGGAATTACGATAGCCTACCTGTTCTACCGGCAAAATTAAGATAGGCTACATCTCTATGAAAATGGTTGTTTGATTAAGACTTGCAAGTTGCCTGATATTATTGTGTATATACAGGTCCTTCTCAAGAAATTAGCATATTGTGATAAAGTTCATTATTTTCCATAATGTAATGAGAAAAATTAAACTTTCATATATTTTAGATTCATTGCACACCAACTGAAATATTTCAGGTAATTTATTGTTTTAATACTGATGATTTTGGCATACAGCTCATGAAAACCCAAAATCTCAAAGAATTAGCATATCGTGAAAAGGGTCTCTAAACAAGCTATTAACCTAATCATCTGAATCAACTAATTAACTCTAAATACCTGCAAAAGATTCCTGAGGCTTTTAAAAACTCCCAGCCTGTTTCATTAATCAAAACCGCAATCATGGGTAGGACTGCCGACCTGACTGCTGTCCAGAAGGCCATCATTGACACCCTCAAGCAAGAGGGTAAGACACAGAAAGAAATTTCTGAACAAATAGGCTGTTCCCAGAGTGCTGTTTTAAGGCACCTCAGTGGGAAGTCTGTGGGAAGGAAAAAGTGTGGCAAAAAACGCTGCACAACGACAAGAGATGACCGGACCCTGAGGAAGATTGTGGAGAAGGACCGATTCCAGACCTTGGATGACCTGCGGAAGCAGTGGACTGAGTCTGGAGTACAAACATCCAGAGCCACCGTGCACAGGCGTGTGCAGGAAATGGGCTACAAGTGCCGCATTCCCCAGGTCAAGCCACTTTTGAACCAGAAACAGCGGCAGAAGCGCCTGACCTGG
>JACXGM010012954.1:0-16720 GCA_016801145.1 Umbra pygmaea
CTCTCTCTCTCTCTCTCTCTCTCTCTCTCTCTCTCTCTCTCTCTCTCTCTCTCTCTCTCTCTCTCTCTCTCTCTCCACTGTTTAAGTAGCTCTCTTGTTATTAATCAGAGCATACTAGAAGAGCTGCTGGGTGTAAGTGTCGTGAGATGGTATGGCTCAGTTGGGTTCAAATAGTTTTGGCTTCCTATTCAATTACGTTTTGATCGAACCTGTCTGAGTTCCAGGTGGGTAAGGAAGGGACCTTTCGGCCTACTCAGTCCAGAATGCCAGTCAAGCCTTACCAAGCACCGTTCAAGCATGTCAAGCGAGTACTATTTTAATCCAGGCATAGTAGAGCCTTAAGAGATCGGAGATCCCAGTTATGATTCATGAGGTGGGGAAGGTCAGACATCTCAAGAGAGATGTCATTTCCATTTTAGTTACTAGGCCCCATTGGTTTTTAATCCTATAATGTTTTTATTGCCACTCTCTTCTCCTTAATGTGCTTTCACATGACAGCATTGAGTGTGACAGCTCCAAACCTGCAGCGTCTAATAGAGTTGTGGTTACAGTACCTTGGTTCTCATCTCACTGATTGGGGTCTGATGTGTCTGAGAGAAAAGGGGATTAGAATCAGGACTTGATGTCTCCAGACCTTATTGACTGTTCACTTTGAATGTAATATTTTCATGTAATTTTGCGAAACTCTCTTTTAAAGCAGCAGTTGTTAAAGTGCTTATAAAGATACCTAGACTGAAACCCCCAAAAGCAAGTGATAAGTTGTTGATGTCGAGGTCAGGAAGTACTGGAGGCCCCAGAAACCCTGGAAGCTATAGTACAGTTTAGAGGAGACGGGCTCCTAAGACAGACAATTCAACAAGATTATTTTGTTATCTTACAGATTCCACTGTGCTAGTCTGTCTTTCTCGCTGACTCACCAGTGCCTTAAACCTCCACATCCATATCATACCTGCCAAAATTGTCGTAACAATAAATAAGTTACTTAAGAAAGCAAGGATATTTGCTATTAACCAACTGTGGTCCCTCACGTCTCCTAACATAACAGTTAGCAGCTCAAACCTCACCTTGATATTGTGAAATTACAGTCATTCCTGGATTTGAACCAAGTCACTAAGTAACCATGGTAAAGTCCCAGACGATCAAATCTTCCTGTTTCTTCATGGTGCAGTCTGGACTGTCCACACATTTCAATTCTCCATATACTGAGTATTTTCATTCCAAATGCTGTGGATGGATGTGTCAGATTGTTGTTTTATATTAGCTCTTCGACCCAATGTTCTATACCACAACTTTGTAGGAGGCATATCTTTCAGATGCCAATTCTTAAATACCTTGCAGTTGGCCATCTATAAATCCAATACACCTCTATTTGCCGGCCTTTGAAACAGGATATGATTGAACAATTTTAATCACACCCCACCCAGTCTGGATTAGAAACACCCACTTATACGACCTTCAAAGCTGTTCAGGATGAGATAGTACTGTCAGTGTGGGAGACAGACCTAATGTCATCATGCTAGTATTCAAACTCAATGAACTAAAACTGATTGGTTATGTGCCAAGTAAATGAAGACTTACATTAGATAAGTGTTGGTTTTGTTGCGAACCATGAATTGATATTATGCAACAATCATGCATTGGTTAACGTTATACTGTTAATTGAGGTATCATCTTAAAGTGAAAATGCTCTGCCTCTTCTTACGCAGGAAGCTGTCCTAAACACGTATCCCTGTGTGGGCTTAAGTTACTGGACAGAAAGTTGTTTTCTAAACTCCTCTTCCACAAGCTATTCAAAACCTGATGACGTACAGCAACTTGCTCTTTGATCTGGAAGGAGAGCAAGTGGACTGAAATGCAATGTAGACTAAATTAACCGGAGTGACATCAATCTCACCAGAACATCCATTTTCCTTTTGTTCACATGCAGACATATGAATAATAAGCGATATTGATCTTTAAGCTCGTACATGGACAAATGTGCACATCTTGCCTGATCCCCCACTGACCTCAGGTGGGACAAAGAATTTCCCTCATAAAAGAAGAACGTGGAAGAAATATCTCCCACCGACCCGGGTTAAAGTACTAGGATGCAACCCATCAGAAGGCTCGTTTAAAAGTGATAGTACCTAACGTCAGTGTCAATATGGGTTACCCATCTGTGTCCTCCTTTTATGGTTGGTGTGATCGGGTTGTAGGCCACTAGATTATGTGTTAATCCTGCATGAAAATATCTGCATCCTTCCTGTATTATCCTAAAGATAATTGCTAGTTAATATCCTTGCTGAATGCCATGAGCTCTATTTTCCCTTCTCTCTTTCCAGTATGTATTTAATGTAATTACCTTCAGATCATAGTTGTAAGGACTGCTTTCTTGTCCTACATTTCCTATAAAGATAGTTTCCTAACGGTATAGGGGTGTTGTGTCCTAATTCCTGAATTATATAAATAAAATGCACGATTGTAATGATGCGGATGGTGCAGGAGAGAGGGAGATAAACGCGAAGGTGGTGAAGGAAAAATAAATGGTATTTAAATCTAGAAAACACACATAAATAACAACGCAACATAAATAATAAATAACAACGCAACATACATCAAACCCATTATTGGCCCATTATTGTTCATTATCTACATATATCCTCTTGGGGACATCATACGCAGGCATGGACTTAAATTCCACTGCTATGCTGATGATATTCAAATCTATCTTACCACCAGCTCTGATAGACCATCTCTGCCTGACTCACTCACTGCATGTATCAGGGACATCAAGCATTAGATGTCCCTGAATTTCCTCAAGTTAAATGACAAGAAAACCGAGATAATAGTGATTGGCTCTACTGCCTTAGTCAAAAGGATGGACCAGTCATTTGATATTGATGGAATTCACTATATGCCTTTGTCATCAATTCGTAACCTTGGTGTCATATTCGATTCAACTCTATCTTTTGGATCTCACATCTCTTCACTTGTTAGAAAACTATTTTTTCCATCTTCGTAACATTGCTCGTCTATGATCCTCTCGCTTTAGCTGATGCTGAAACTTTAATTCATGCATTAATCACATCACTCCTGGACTATTGCAATGCCTTATTTCTTGGTCTTCCCAAAAAACTCATTGCAAGATTACAGTACATTCTAAACTCTGCAGCTAGAGTGCTCCCTTCAACTAGGCTCATGTTACACCTTTACTTCATGAACTTCACTGGCTACCTGTGGCATCACGCATCCACTTTAAGGTATCGCTGCTAACATTTAAAGCATTAAATGGTCTTGCCCCTCAATATCTGTCTGACTTACTCCACCCTTACTGCCCTGCCCAGTCCCTTAGATCAGCTGAACTTGGTTTGTTGTCCATCCCTTGTTCTGGTTGTCTACTGTAGGTGGAAGGTCGTTTAGTGTTAATGCTCCTAAATTATGGAACTCGCTACCGCTCACACTACGTAATACCTCATCCATGGCTATATTCAAGACCCAGTTAAAAACACATCTATTTAACATGTATTTTGTATGATGTGATTATTTGTATCCATGTGACTGTAATGTATGTCTGAGTGTCTGGGTGTTTTGTAATGTATAATGTAAAGCGGCCTTGAGCTATGGAAAGGCGCTATATAAATAAAACTTCTTCTTCTTCTTCAAACAATGAATGACAGCTAACTCAATACACACAGAGACTAAATTAGAACTAATGTTTGAGTGACAACAGCTGTGTGTAGTGCAGACAGAGAAACAGTGATCTATAGGCTGAAACTAAACATGTGATGTGGCAAAACAATCTGTGGGAAAACCAACAAAGAACACAGAGGGCCCTGTTTTAAGGATCTCAGCGCACGGCATGGAGTGAATGGTGCAAGTACGCTTTGGGCATGTCCAAATCCACTTTTGCTAGTTTGATGGAGGAAAAAAAGGCTCCATGCACCAGACGCATTAAGTGTCTTCATAACTTCATGGGTGTGTTTTGGGCGTAACATGCAATGAACCAATCAGAGTGTCATCTCCCATTCCCTTTAAGGGCCGGGCACGTTTGTACCTTGGCACAGCTATTACTATGGCGGATTTGAACCGTAATCTTTGATCCTGAACACACCTCCCTGTTAGACCAGCACGCCCCTGGGTGCAAATATGGGCGCAGGTGCTTTTGCTATTTAAAGACGCAGGCGCTGGATGGAATCTGTATCCCCTATACAGTCCAGCCAGAAGGGGAAGAATGTTACAACGATATGGCCAAAAGTATGTGGACATCTGACCATCACACCCATATGAGTTTGTTGGACATTCCATTTCAAAACCATGGGCAACAATATGGAGTTGCCCCCCCTTTGTGACTATAAAAGCCACCACTCTTCTGGGAAGGCTTTCCACAAGATTTTGGAGTTTGTGGGAATTGTGCCCATTCAACCAAATGAACATTTGTGGTCAAACACTGATGTTAGACAAGAAGGCCTGGCTCAATCACAAACTCATACCAAGGTGTTCTAAAGGGTTTAGGTCAGGCATCTGAACAGGCTACTTAAATTCATCCACACCAGACTCATCAAACCTTGTCTTTATGGACCCCTCTTTGTGTACAGGTGCACAGCCATGCTGGAACAGGAAAGGGCCTACCCCAAAATTGTTTCCACAAAGATGGAACCATCCAAATTGTCTAAAATGTCTTTGTATTTTATAGCATTAAGATTACCCCAAACATAAATCTAGTACATCTAGTAAATCTAGCCTTATATCGGCATATATGGTGGAAACATCATCACATATATTTACATATACAGTGGGTATAGAAAAGAATCACCCCCTGTAAAATAATCACATTTTGTTCCTTTGCAGCCTGAAATGAAGACAGACAGTTTTTGTTTCATTCAGCTGTATTTACTCAGTGCAACTTATAACATCCAAGTGAAAGATATTACACCAACATGTCAGAAAAAAAGAAAAAAGAAAAATCACTGAGTTGGAAAAAGGATCACCCCCTTGTTTCAGTATTTTGTTGAACAACCTTTTGCTTTATTTACAGCGTTTAGTCTGTTGGGATATGTCTCTACTAACTTGGCACATCTAGATGCTGCAATATTTGACCACTCTTCTTTGCAGAAATGCTCAAGTTCAGTTAAAGTTGATGGTGATTGTTTGTGGACTGCTGTCTTCAAGTCATTCCACAGATTTTAAATGGGGTTTAAGTCTGGGCTCTGACTAGGCCATGTAAGGACATTCACCTTTTTCTCCTTCATCCACTTTGTGGTCAGTTTTGCTGTGTGCTTTGGGTCATTGTCATGTTGGAAGGTAAATCTTCTTCCCATTGATAACTTTCTGGCAGAGAGCAGCAGGTTTTCCTCAAGAATTTAACAGTATTTTGCCTTATCCATTTTTTTTCTTCTATCCTGACAAGTGCTCCAGTCCCTGCTGCAGAGAAACAACCCCATAACATGATATTACCACCTCCAGGCTTTACTGTAGGAATGGTGTTATTTAGATGGTGAGCTGTATTGGATTTTGGCCAGATATCGCTTGGCGTTGAGGCCATACAATCCCATTTTAGTCTCACCTGACCATAACACCTTTTTCCACGTGGCCTTAGAATCTTCATGGTGCGTTTTGGCAAAGCTCAGTCGTGACTACATGTAGCCTTTCTAAAGGAGTGGCTTTTTTCTAGCAACCCTCCCATACAAGCCACATTTGTGGAAAATTTGTGATATTGTTGTCAAATGGACACATTGACCACTTTTTGTCATGAATTCCTTTAACTGCTTTAGAGTTGCTATAGGCCTCTTGGTAGCCTCTCTAACCATTTTCCTCCTGGCTCTTTCATCCAGTTTGAAGCAACATCCTGAACCAGGGAGGGTCTGTGTTGTACCAAATACCTTCCACTTCTTAATAATGGACTTCACTGTGCTTCTAGGCAAGGATAAAGCCTTTGAAATTGTTTTGTATCCATCTCCTGACCTGTGCCTGTCCACAACTTTATTCCGTAGATCTTTTGACAATGCCTTGCCACCCATAGTTTATTGTTGTTTTCAGTTCCACTACCAAGGACTGAAATGCTTCAGGAAAAGCTTGTTTCATGGTGAGCTAATCAAAATGACCACAGCTGATCACAGTTGAAAGTCAATCAAAAAAGGCTTTGTGTGCTATTGAGAAGGTGATTAACTACACCTGGTTGGGTTTACAAGTCATTTTTAGAAGGGAGATGATTCTTTTCCCAACTCACTGATTCTGTTTTTTAATTTGTAATTTATTTTTTCTGGCAAGTTGGTAATATATCTTTCACTTGGATGTTATGAGTTGTACATACAGCGGAATGAAACAACAAAGACTGTGTCTGTTCGTTTTCATTTCAAGCTGCAGAGCAACAAAATGTGATTGATTTACAGGGGGGTGAATCTTTTCTATACCCACTGTATGTCAAAATATACAAACATTGTCCGTTTTTATAAACAGTATATCACATACATTTCCACATTTGACAGCCAAATCTGCATTTACCTATGGTTTACAGTGTGTATAAGAGATGTAGTGTAAAATATCTGTCAATATATGTATATGAAATTATTTAAATAAATAATATAGAAATACTACTAAATGTTTTCTTGCCTTATGTCTTAGCCACTAACAATAATCTACAAATTAAAACAAGAATGAATGATTATGTGTGGGATATTGATGTTATTTACAGTAAATGTGTTTATAAGTAGGGGTATGAAATATATGTGAATGAAATATTTGGTAAAATGTTTTTTTAAATGTATTCCATATGTATCCCAATTTGATATGTCTGAAAAAAAAAAGGTGGAAACATCATTGCATATATGTAGATATGTCAAAATATACAAAAATTTGCATTTTTTTATATATGTGAAGTACATTTCCACATATGACATCCATATATGCATTTACCTATGTTTTATAGTGTGTATAAGTGATGTATAATGTCTGTGGATGTATATATGGGAGTATTTAAATAAATAATATAGAAATACTGCTATTATACCTTATACACCTTTAGTAGGGGTGTCAACATACTTTTGGCCATATAGTGTACATGTAATTATCTATAACAAAAGAAGTGAGGTATTGTGTGTTCATTTCTCAAAATAGTCAAGCTATGAAACTGGTAATATTCAAATCATATACGTATAACAATATCATTTTGGGCTTAATTGTGGTCAACATGAATTGTACAAATATGTTTTTGTAATTATTAAAATTACATTCCATCCCTAATTTTCTGCCTTGTTTTGACTGGTGCAGACAGACAAGTTCATTCCTCCCTCTGCTTTACAGTTGTTCTACTAGGTAGGTGACATTTAGAGTATCCACCGGGGATGCCAAGCTCAGTGACAAAACAACAGATTTTGTACCATGCCGGCTCAGATATTCAATCTATGATTTCAGCTACTAGTCAGTTCAAACTGCCATGCTAGTACCTGCTAAATTGCATAATTCAGTTTTGTGGAAGAGCTGTCAATTACTTGATTATACTACCTCTATTGTAAATACATGTCTTCGGTCCTGGCTATAGCTAGCGGACTGATGTGGTTAAAAGTAGTTTCCGCTTTTCCCAAATGTCCAGTACTTTAGTTTCCTATCTCTTTTTATGCTAGGTGGCTAATTGAGCTGTAAGCTGCTAACTGCACATAACTACTTGTTCGCTGATTGTTGACAAATCAACCAGGTTTCCAGGGCAGTGCACTTTGTTCATGTATTGGTAATAATTTCCTGTACTGGGTTTGGTTTCACCTATCTGAGTATATATCCAGCATCCCAGTCCCCATGTCATTGTACATCTGTTAGTAGCTAGATGACTCTGCTCTAAAGAATTACTATTTTATCAAAGTATATTGTTGTCTAGCACCTGTCTGTGCCTCACTCATCTGAGCCCTAAATTGGTCTGATTTCAAGAATGTCAACACTTACTAACATAATATATTGGTATTCAATACTTGTATTACCACCTAAGGTTAAATCTGGAATTGGTTTCTTATCCTAAAACACGGCAATAGATAATGGAAAAAGGTTTAGTAGCAGCAAAATCATAATATGTTCATTTTACTGCAGGTTGTGTCTATTGCTGTTTTTCAAATTGTTGTTAGCCTACATTCTTTCCCACCCTAAAATATGTCTATGGTTTACAACTTTAAGAATATATTTATAACCCAGGATCCCTGGAGAGAACTGGGTATAAAACATTTTTAAGGCCGGGAGTTATAATCACAGCTACCCATGTGGGTTCATGTGCGCCATTCATTTTGTCTTGATGCACCTAGACGTCAATGTGTCTCAATGTTTCTTTCAGGGAACTGGGGTTATTCTTTGGATATAAATAAAATTCACTTTTACTCAGACATGTTGTTACCTCTGTACAATCGTGGCCCAAGCAAGCCAGGTAGAACATGGAATGCAGCGACCCATGGCAGCCTACTCAAGGAGAACTGACTTGTAATGACAAGCAGTCCTGTACGACAACACAAAGTATGCAGTCCACCTATTTATCCAACCCTCCCTCAGTTAAAAGCACAGTGATGTAGACTGGAACCAGGCAATAGATCCTTACAAACCTGTGAGGTGGTGCCCATCTCCGTCCATCAAAGATATTTGCCACAGCAGTGATTCCTCTAGCACTTTACTGCAACGGCGATTCACTGTGCGAGGAAATCATTGAGAAAATAATTGAAACGTGACCTGCTGAGATGTGCAGAGCTGGCATCAGAGACATTGAAAACGCTTGCTATTTGGGTGGTCTGAGGCGTCTTGCATGAAATTCCTGCTTCCTGATCAATCATGGGCAATATAGTTTGATTGAAGCTCAACCCTGCAGTCAGAGTTCACTTCATAAACACTTGAGGTTGCCATGCAACATATGTTCAATGTGCTCAGAGCCTGAAAATCTCCCTTCATTTTTTCATTGATATTTACATATTTTCACAAGCCTGCTGGTCTTAGCTTGAGTTTATACTGCAAAATCAGATTAGTACAGTACAGTCAGAGTCAAGCTAGCCAGTGACAGAATTTTCACACCCCTGTGCTTTGGTTTGTTACCCTTAGTAACCACTTGCTCTTAAATGGCAGGATTAAGACATTAAACAGGACTCTAAATCTATGTTTGAGCAAAATACAACAGTACATCTTAGAAGTAATACCTGTATTATTGAGAAACATTAACATTTATTCCTAATCATTATTTGTGTTTCATGGCACAATTTTATGACTCTGTGTTATGGTTAGGGGCACGGTAAGGGCCTCTATCTAGCTAAAGTGACAGTTTATTGCCTTTAGTACAACAACATGACAAAATAAAAATGAAAAGCACCTAGACTACCCTCGGAAAATCAGTCCAACCACTGCTAACAGAATCCTGTATTAAACACTGATGTGAATATAACAGATCTGCTAACAGAATCCTGTATGAAACACTGAAGTGAATATAACAGATCTGCTAACAGAATCCTGTTAGGAAACACTGATTTGAATATAACAGTTCTGCTAACAAAGAATCATGTAAGAAACACTGATGTGATTATAACATTTCTGCTAACATAGAATCATGTAGGAAACACTGACATGATTATAACATTACTGCTAACATAGAATCCTGTAGGAAACACTGACGTGATTATAACAGTTCTGCTAACACAGAATCCTGAAAAAACACTGACCTGATTATAAAATGCGTGTTTGTAACTCATAAGGCAAAGCTGTAAAATAACATGATGTGAAATTGAAATCAAGCTTGGAAGCCTTCGTCGGCTTATTCTGGCTGGAGTTTTTACTCATTATTAGCACTAACCTGACAACAGGTATCAGCAATTTAAACCATGAAAACGTACCCTGACTGCTTTCAGCAACAACACCCAGTAGGTGTCCAACCAAATAAACTGTTGCTGAATAACAGTTGGTAAAAAAGCACTTCTAAAAGTTTCTTTACAGAAAGGTGTGAAACTTCCCATCCAAGAATTGACACTCATTACAATCAACAATCTCAGATACAGTATAACATACAGTCCTTTTGACCACAACTACATTTTAACGCCCACTAATTTGCTTGCTCTGTGTGTGCGTGGGTGTGTGTGCATGCGCATACATGTTTATGTCCATCGGTGGCTCTGGAACTGCGGGACACATTAGTGCAGCTACATCTCTTCCTGGTGCTCTTCCTAACCCCCTGCTCTGGAACTTCGGGGAGAGGGGGAAATTACCTCTTGCAGTTATAGGTGGGTGGTAATGAAATTGGGTCTGATTTTTAATAAGCTCTTCATTTAAAAGTCAGCGGTATGAAACATTAATGAACAGGAGATGTGCCTCTCTCAGCACCAGTGAATTGCCTTGAGAACACACTACTGTATGTTTGAAGATAGGAGGATAGTATGAAGGCATAGTGTGGCATATTTCGGACTGAGATTGGTTGGACTGAAAATTGTTGGGCTGAAATGTGTAGGGCTGAAATGTGATGGGCTGAAATGTGTTGGACTAAAATGTGTGGGACTGAAATCTGTTGGATGGAAATGTGATGGGCTGAAATGTGTGGGACTGAAATGTGTGGGACTGAAATGTGATGGGCTGAAATGTTTGGGACCGGAATGTGTTGGACTGAAATATGTTGCAATACATTTTTCTGAAATGTGTTTTCTGAAATTGTGTTCTGAAATACAGTATGTTGCACTGATGTGTTGGAATAAAATGTGTTCCATGCAGTATTGCTGAACCAGATGTGTTGCATATTCATAGATGGTATTTACCATTACACTAATGATATGCAGCTGGGGCATGTGCAGTACATTGGTGCAGTATGGAAAGCTACATCATGTGCTTAGTGAAGTATTGCTGCACCAAATGTTTTGTATAATTCTTTCATGCTTGTTACAAAGTTGGCCTACTTTCCAGAGGGTTTGTAGACTGTTATTGACCTGACTATGCATGTCTTACTTGCTCTCGACAATTTTTTTAATAAACCGACAGCTGTTTGTAGATAAAACAGGATCAAGTATAAAGGATTGAGACAGATCTTAAGTCCAAGTATAATCCTGTCATTCAGTGTGCTGTTATCAGTTAAAATCAGTCAGAGTGCTGTTATCAGATGGAACCTGTCAGTGTGGTTTTATCAGTTGAAAACAGTCAGTCAGAGTGCTGTTATCAGATGGAACCAGTCAGTGTGGTTTTATCAGTTGAAAACAGTCAGTCAGAGTGCTGTTATGAGATGGAACCAGTCAGTCAGTGTGGTTTAATCAGTTGAAAACAGTCAGTCAGAGTGCTGTTATGAGATGGAACCAGTCAGTCAGTGTGGTGTTATCAGTTAAAAACAGTCAGTCAGAGTGCTGTTATCAGATGGAACCAGTCAGTCAGTGTGCTGTTATCAGTAGAAAACAGTCAGTCAGAGTGCTGTTATCAGATGGAACCAGTCAGTCAGTGTGGTGTTATCAGTTAAAAACAGTCAGTCAGAGTGCTGTTATGAGATGGAACCAGTCAGTCAGTGTGGTGTTATCAGTTAAAAACAGTCTGTCCGAGTACTTCTAACAAAATGAAACCAGTCAATCAGAAGTTTGAGAGAGTGTAAGGTAGATGGCAAAAGAGAGATAGAGGGTAACCGAGAGGTAATGTAGATTGTGACAGAGGGGGTGAGGTAGAGGATGAGCGTGAAGTACAGGTTGAGGTACAGGTTGAGGTAAAGGATGAGGTACAGGTTGAGGTTGAGGTAGAGGATGAGGGTGAGGTAGAGGGTGAGGGACAGGTTGAGATAGAGGGTGAGGTAAATGTTGAGGTAGAGGATGAGGTTCAGGTTGAGGTAGAGGGTTAGGTACAGGTTGAGGTCATGAGGTCTTCAGTCAGGACACATTTAAAGTCCCATCTGAATAACTGCATCCTATACAGCGGAGATTTCCCCTTCACTGCCCTGGGATCATTAGGAATTATATTTTGACGAGAGGAAGAATGCGCCCTACACCACATCTTTTAGCATTTGGTGGCTTATCCAGGGACTGATCAGGCCTGACCCTTAAGGGGCATACATGGCCTATGCTGTCGGAGCAAACGCAAGGTTGTAGTGTAGTTATTCATCCTAAAATGGGTGAGTGCATGCTAGTACCCAGACCTGAGCAATGCAGATTCGGGCCATCTCACGAAAAAGTAACAAAGCGTGAGTGGCTATGCTGGCAACTTTACCAGTATCTTTTGTAATGCAGAGGAGTTTGTTTGGGAGCCACGGAAGACTTGTTCTGACATCCGACCCTGAAAACATTTATTCAGCAACACATGCTATAGCCACCCATTAGATTTAATAAACCTCTAGGCAAATACCAATTCCGGTTGAAACACAACAATGCCATTGTCAATAACAAGGTGTTCATAGTTCGTGCCTTGAAAACAAGACCCTGCCCCTTGCATACTTATGTACATGTGTTAACTCTGTATAACCATTTAACTTCAGAAGAAACCCAGCAGGTGGGTACAGCTGCTGGCATAATAACAGGTTTAATTTTTGTATCTTTCGGATACACATGGGAGAGTACCATAAACACCCTGGTCACCTTGAAAAGTTATCGAGTAAGAACACAGAACAGAAATCATGTCGATCATGTGGCTCCTTTTGCGGTTATGTTTTTCTTTTCCCTTTCAGTTAATGTATGTTTACCACATGAATTATTGGTGAGCTTCGGCAGAATGCATAAACATTCACTCAAATTAAGAGCAGTGGAATCAAAGAGAAGGAGGCGGGGGGGTTCCGGGCTGGTTGTTTCAGAGTTGTCAACTGGATTTTGCTTATTGGATAGAATTGGAAGTACATGGGAGGTTGAATCATTGAGACGAATTCTGCCAGGTTGCGTGTGTACACTCTTTTCCCATTCATGACATTCCTTAGCATTTTATCCTCCACCATCGGCATTAACCAGCTGGATAAATTTTGGGAAAAGAATCGGTCTCTGGGGAGTGACAGGAGTGACAAGGACTGAATGTGGCTTCAGGGTAGCTGCTACTTTACACTCCCGTCACATACGGTAGTCCTTCTGTTGGAGCCCTAATCTGATCCACACACACCCAGCCGAGGGGGAGAGGAGGAGAGAGGGGGGAGGAGAGGAAAGATGATAAGAGCAGAAGCAGTGGGAGGGGAGTTTGCGGGGGGATTTGATTTCCCTGTCTTTCTCACCACTTATGTTTGGCTTATTTTTTTAATTGCATTGCGCTTCTCTCTTTCATTACAATTTCCAAGGTATTTTCTGTGGGAATTTATCTCCATATGCTTGTGTGATCGAAAGCAGGGTTTGCATGTGTACACGTCTCTCTTACAAGATTAGGTGCTGAGAGTGTGTGCATTTGTGTGTGTGTGTGTGTGTGTGCATGCACTAGTCCTGACTGGATTATTAAGAGAGATGTCTATCCGTTAGCCCCTCCCATTGCAAGATGGTAAAGAGCAATGCTATTGATCCCAAACAGCTCCATTTCCTCTCTGTGCCCAACCCTATTAGATGCTCTCAACCCAGCCGTTGATGACTCTCTTCCTTCCCCTGCCTCCTCTTGCTTGTCCACCTCAAACTCCTCCTCTGGCTCTTCCCGCTACTCTGGCTTCTGCTCCTCCTCTGGCTTCTGCTCCTCCTCTGGCTTCTGCTCCTCCTCTGGCTTCTGCTCCTCCTCTCGCTTCCGCTCCTCCTCTCGTTCCTGCTCCTCTTCTGGCTCCTTCTCCTTCTGCTCCTCCTACTCATGCTCCTCCTCTGGCTCCTCCTTCTGCTCCTTCTCCTTCTGCTCCTCATCCTTTGGCTCCTCCTTCTCTGGTTCCTTCTCCTTCTGCTCCTCTGGCTCCTGCTCCTCCTCCTCATGCTTCTCCTATGGCTCCTCCTCTTCCATCTCTGGCTCCTCCTCTGGCTCCTCCTCCTTCCACTCATCTTTACTGACCCGACTCCCTCCATCTTCTGGTATCCTCTCTGCTTTTCTGTTCTTCTGACTTTACTTTTTGGTTTCTCACTCTTCTCCCTCCCTCTTCTCTCCACTGCTCCATCTTTCTTCTTTCTTTGTATTTTTATCCAGTTTCCTTCCTCGTCTCTTCCTCCTTTCACTAACTAATCTCTCTCTCCCAGGCTCTGTATCCAAGTCCAGAGGAGGGCTGGCAGATCTACAGCTCGGCCCAGGATGCAGATGGGAAGTGTCTCTGTACGGTGGTGGCCCCGGCTCAGAACATGTGCAACCGTGACCCACGCAGCCGCCAGCTCCGCCAGCTCATGGAGAAGGTAACATCTGTCTATAACGCGCACACACATCTGGCACAAATGCACGCAGGCTTGAACAAACCCAGGCACTTGTCTCAGCGTCATCTGTGATGTTGACTGTCAGACTCTGTCTCTTTTGCTGAAATGTGATCAGTTCTGCACACTAATTCTCTCTGTTTCAGTGTCAGCAGGAGTTGTTGTCTGAACTCTTTCAGCCAAAAGGCTGCAAGCTGAAATCTCTGTGTCCCAAATCCACCCATGAAATATGATTCATTCAGCCATGACCTTGTATTCTTTTTTTCTTTCAATTGAATTCATTCAAACAGTGGTTTCCAACCTTTTTCATGAGACGGCACACTTTAGTGGGACCAAAAATCTAGAGGCACACCAACACATTTTACACTTAATAATTGTAACTTGATTATGGTTGTAGCTTTGGATATTGCCTTACTGGAACAGGGTGTAGCTAGTAGCAGGTTACTGAAACACTGATCAAGTTCATGATATACAGCTCTGGAAAAAGTTAAGAGCCCACTTAAATTTTTTCTTAAATCAGCCACATTGAAAACCTGTGGAATGTGATCAAGAGGAATGGTGGATGGTCATAAGCCATCAAAACAAAGGAAAGCTGCTTGAATTTTTGAGCGAGGAGTGATATACAGTCACCCAACTTCAATGTAAAGGACTGGTGGAGAGGATGCCAAGACGCATGAAAGCCAATTATTATTGTTATAAAATTGTTATTATTCCACCAAATATTGATTTTTGAACTCTTCCCAAATTAACACATTAGTATTGTGTTGTTTTAAAGTTCTTATAAACCAATTTTCATAATAACAATCTTTTTATTTAGAATTTGGGAGAAATATTGTTAGTAATTTATGGAATCAAACAAAAATGTTCATTTTACCCAAACACATACCTATCCATTTCTTTTTGCAGTGGTCTCTTATTGTTTTTCAGAGCACTTAATACAAACAGTACAAAGCACACATTGAACGTTCAGTTCACAACAACTATATCAAGTTAATTCCACTAAATATTTGAACATCAATGTGCAAGGCAAGATAAAAATACATATTCAATATACCAATCTAAAATTGTATTCCTAACATCATTTTGTCCCTGGCTAGTAAACCTTACATCCTATCTAACATACAGCACACTGACATTCACTCACACACATATCAACCAGAGTCCAGGTTGACGCACACACATACACACAGAGCACACATTGAACGTTAATTTCACAACAGCTATATCAAGTTAATTCCACCAAGTAATTTAACATCAATGTGCAAGGCAAGACAAAAAATATATTCAATATCTGTTGGTTTAACCAGTTTAATATAAAGACTATGCCTAACACGAGTTAACTACTTAGGGAGCACCATACCGGCGGCGGTAGGTTTCTGCCCCCCCACCCCCAAAAACTGGTTCATAAGTCCAAACAATCACAGTTCACAAGTCCTATTTCTAGGTTATATATACATGTTATATATCTACATAAAGCTTAGAAACTCAGGAATGTAGCAAATGTCAACATTCTACAGTAGCTATAACAAAAATAATAATTTCCCCTCATAATGTGAGCTACATGCCTTGTACACATGTGCCTCAAATTAAATGGAATGTAAAACTGAAACAAGGCTAACACCGTCATTTATTGGGTTATATATACATGTCTTATATGTCCTTAAAGCTTAGAATCTTGGGATTCTAGCAAATATCTCGGTTTTAGTGTAGCTATAAAACTCACAACGTTACGACTACTTAATGTCAGCTACGCGTTTTTTTTTCACTTCATAGTAAATACATTAACGAATAAAAACAAAGCTCACGAATGCAATATTTAAGTTATAAATACATGTCTCATATGTTCTTAAAGCATAGAATGTTAGGGTTCTAGCAAATATCTCGGTTTTAAAATAGCTCTGAAAACGAGATAATTATTAATCATAATGTGACGTAAACAGCCAGTACCAAAAGCTGTTAGCTGGTTTACTCAACTAGCTGTTTTTTTACCTAAAACTAAATTGAATGGCAAAGGGCAAACACGGCTAGCACCTTCATGTTTTAGGTTATATATACAAGTATTATATCTCCTTAAAGCTTAGAATGTTGGGGTTCGAGTAGAAATCTCGGTTTTAGTGTAGCTGTAAAATTAAAAATGTTACGGCTGCGAGTTCCAACTGCACATTATGAAAACAGTAAAGCGTTTTTTTGTCTTCTAAAAAAAATCCAAATGCCAATTAGAAACACAACTACCATGCACATTTGTTAAGATATATATAAAAGTCTTATATGTTCTTAAAGCTTAGAATCTTGGGATTCTAGCAAATATCTCGGTTTTAGTGTAGCTATAAAACTCAAAACGTTAGACTACTTAATGTCAGGTACGCGTCTTGAAAACAATCACATTATACTCAGGAAATACAGGTTACCACACGTCACTTATGTTAAGATTTTAGTACAAAATATTTTACTTACGGTCATAAAATCCTTCTTTTTGGTCATCAAAGGGTCCGAGTAAC
>JACXGM010012955.1:0-23509 GCA_016801145.1 Umbra pygmaea
GTATCGTTTAGTGTGGACTTTGCACCCCAGTGAACTTGTACGCAAAGCTGGTGCACCCGGCAGCTGTTGTTGATCTGTTCTGTATGCTGTTTAGACATTAAAACAAATCCGTGGAAAAAAATGTTTGTATATTTAACGGGTTACAGACACTCGTCAATTAAATTTTTTATTTAAAGCCAATTGAATCTTATAATCTTAGTTAACGGTTAATAATCGGTTAACAAGTTCCGGTTGTCGGTCAGGAAAATTACCCGAAATGAGCATCCCTATTCCAGACCCATATCAGCCTCATTCAGTCTAAAATGAAATCCAAAATAGTTTTGCTTTGATGCAAAGTTTCCTTCACTTATACTGCAAAACATACTCTTGTATAAATAATCATTTTACTAAGCCTATTAAAGTCATTTTAGGTTTTCAGCAAATAGTAATCTCATTGGGGGGTCTGCGTGGCGTAGTGGGCTAAATCGCTGCATTGCAGGATGGTGATGGGTTTGAGTCAGACTATGGGTTCTCTGACTTTCCCCGGGCCTCCTGCACATGACAGTGCAAAATTGGCATAGCAAAATTATCTATCCTACCACATCGCTCTCCAGCGACTCCTTGTGTTAAGTTCGGGCACCTGTTTGTGTATGTCTTGTGTAAGTATAGTTGGTGAAAATAGTAATCCTGAGCATGATCCAAATAAAGGCTTTCGTGTTGTGTGAACAGTGCGAAAACAATTAGCTGCTCAGACAACATGTGGTTGGATAAACCATGTGTGCGCCCCTCGCCATCCCACAGATCTGTACAAGGAGTTTTGGAGCTGCAGACAAGGCAGGATTAGAGAGGGAATTGGGAAGAGGAAAATTGGGAAACATCACAAAATTTAAAATTTTAAAAATAAAAAAAAATCTTACAAAATTTTACATTTCTTTTCCATTATGTTAATAATAATAATGCATTCAACTTATATAGCGCTTTTCTTCCAAGGAACCCAAAGCGCTTTACACAGTGAGGGGGAAAATTTATTTTCATAAATAATTGTGTGTTTGGATCAGCAATTTAATTTTGATCTATCAAATAACTGAAGGACACAGTAACATTTCAGTAGTGAAATGAGGTTATTGGATAAACAGAAAATGTGCACTATGCATCAAAAAAAATTAGACAAGGGTACCAATTCTTTCGGCCACCTCTGTATGTAGTACTGCAGGCACAGTAAAGAAAGGTTTAATTGAGAAGGCATGAAGGCGTGTAGTTGTCTACAGTGTGTTTAGGTGTGTGCTGAACTGGAAGCGTACATGGATGGAAGAAACACTGCAGTGTCTACGGCATTTCTAGAGGGATAGGCAGGATGTGTTGCATCAAATGTTAAATTGTACAGTTCAATCACAACATGTCTGTTGCGCAGCACAGCAAAGGTTTTTGCACAACCCAACTGTTTTCAACTGCTTTTCTTTGTGGTTGGGAGTGTCCCAATCAGCTCTTTCTACCACGCCCCTTAACTAGTAGCCTCTAACCCAGTTCATTAGGTAACCCTGACCCCAACACCTTCTTTTTCATTGGTAGCTCTGTAGCCTTTAACAAAATTGTCCAACAAAATAAAACCACCACAACCTCCCTCAATGCTAGAGGTTACTGCTCATGTTTGCCGTCTTACGAGCCATCACAGCAGCTGGTGCAAGTCCCCACGGTGACCTCATTTCCTCTTAAACACCAATTCCTGTCAACTCCCTCAGAGCAACCCCTGAGAAACGGGCACGTGGAGTTACAGAACAGAATCCATATGAGCAACATTGTCAAGGTGAGAGCTGAGGTCTGAGCAATAATGATAATGTTCCTCATATGAATTCAGTCCACATTAAAACCTACAATGGAGACTTTGAAAGCATGAACACACTCCTACATTCATGACAGATTTATACTGAGCATTTTTAGATATTAAGTATCTTGTGTATTTCAGGCGAAGCTTTCAGTTGTCTGTTGCACTATTACGCTTGGTTACGTCACCGTTGCAAATGCGAATCAGCTCTCAATCGGCCAAACTGATTAAATTAAGTGAAATAAATATATTTTTAAATCACTATTACCATGATTAAATGCTCATCTCAAAGTGTCACTGCTTGAATCCAAACCTCTTTTAAAGAGGACAGTGCTGTCTGAAAACAGTGAAGAGTAAGACTGTATTTGTGATAACTGTGAGCAACACCGCCGGTTAACGTTAATCCGTGGCTGTACTGATGTCTGCAGGGAATAGAGATAAGCATGCTCACTGATCTCCATCACTGCCCGGGCTCTGTGTGAGCCGACCCTCGTTTCTCCCCTACTAACAGCCTGACTACGGGAAGAGGAGAGAGGAGGAGAGTGAAGAGAAAGAGAGAGTCAGAAAGGGGGAGTGACACTGCAGTGACATTGGAGTGATACTGGAGCAACGGCAGAGGGAAACTTGAGTGAAACGGCAGTAATACTGGAGAATTAAGTTATTCCCTGTTATCCTATTAAAAATAATATCTAATATACCATGTCATATCATATAATATATCATATACCATGTCATATATATCGTATACCATGTCATATATAACATAAAAATACACTATGTCATACAGTATGTCATATATAACATAGCATACATATCATAGACCATGTAATATACAATATTTCATATACCATGCCATATATAACATACTATATATATAATATAACATCTCATATATAATATATAACATACCATGTCATATATAACATATCATATAACATGTCATAAATAAAAATGTCTTCCGTAATAGCTGTTCTGTCAGGCTCCAGTCCCACACACTTCCAGGCACGCAGATGTAAAACTGAATCTTTGACTCATTGTGAAGGCCATGTTCATAAATACATGATGTTGGATGTATTTGTGTCTACATCTGTGCATTCTGCTTATCTTTTTTTTTTTAAATGTGACTATTCTAAAAGCAATTTGTCACCATATGTCAATCAAAAATGCTTTCATGTGCTCCTTTGTTCTTCATGTTTAAAGAATAAGGAGATAAGAGAGATTCAGATTAGAAGAGTTCACACAAGAAAAGCTAAGATAACAAATCATAATGTCACACTGAGTTTAAAAAAATATTTATATATAAAAAACAATTTTTTTTATAGGGTGGTGCCCCAGAATTGAGCCAGATAACTTTAGAAGTCAGAGAAATCTTCATTTAAAATCCACATATTTGTTAAAGGTTTGCACACACTGACTTTACTCTATCAGTAACACTTATTACAGAGCAAACTAACAACTAAGTGGAACCACACAACTTTGCTCTTGTTGACAGCCAGGCAATATAACAGTGATTTGGAGTAGATTTGGTGCTGGCCATGAGTCAATGAATGCTCAGAGATTGATGGTCAATGTTAAAGAAACAATGCATGATGAGATTTAAATCGTGTGTTTTCACTCTTTGGAGCTCAGGAGGCATCTGGCTTCCTTCAGCTGGAACCAAGGAGCACACACGCCACACACACAAACCAGCCAACACCACAAAACCAACCCACCATGGCTGTTACAGCGTGAGGTCTCCACCAGCCGGTTATCCTGGTCATAACAAACCATGGCCTGGTAGCGGTAGCCCTGGCCACACTCCTTGATGTCTCCCTGGACTTTCATGCCCAGGAGGCTCTCCACCCGGTCCCCTCCAGCCAGGATGCAGTCGGACCAGTTTCCCACTGGCTGAGCATTGTATTTATCACAAGGGCAATACTGGGTCTCGCTGAGCGGGTACATCTGAGTGTTCTTGCACTTGTCTTTCTTCTTGCTTCTCCCTGAAGTGGAGAGACCAGGAGGAATAAAAGATGACAAACATGTCTGTCTGTCTGTGTCTGTCTACCTACATCTGTCTGTCTGTCTGTGTCTATCTACCTTTTTCTGTCTGTCTGTCTGTCTAGCTAGCTATCGTATGTCTGTCTGTTTCTCTGTCTGTTTCTCTGTCTGTTTCTCTGTCTGTTTCTCTGTCTGTTTCTCTGTCTGTTTCTCTGTCTGTTTCTCTGTCTGTTTCTCTGTCTGTCTACCTAAATCTCTGACTGTCTGTCTGTGTCTACCTACCTTTGTCTTTCTGTCCGTCGGCGTGTCTGTCTGTTTTTCTCTCTGGCTTTCTGTCTGTCTCTACCTACCTATATCTATCTACCTCTGTCTGTCTGTCGGCATGTCTGTCTGTCTTTTTGTCTGTGTATCTACCTATATCCGCCTGTCTGTCTGTCTTTCTGTCTGTCTAGAGTTAAAAACTGTACCCTGTATTGTCATCAAGCATTAATTTGCATTATAATGTTCACATTTCTGGCAGGTCCTATGACACTGAATTAGTGTTGTGTTGCTTATCAGCCTTCCGTACTGGACTGACACACTGTACCGTGATGCCACATTCGTCTTACTGGTCCTCACCTACAAGCAACCTCTTCCTGGTTCGAACCCCTACACAGTCAACAGTGCAGGACGAGAACTTGGACCAGTTGGTGAGCTGGCAGTCATCCTGGCATGGGAGTTGGCAGCGCTGAGTGACCGGGGGCATGGTGCTGGCAAACTTCAGACACTCCCCAATGTCTGCCTGCGCTCCATCCAGCCTGCGACAGGACACGGCTGTGGGGGCAAGCACAATGTACACAACAGAGTTGGTGGCAATCATATGTAGGTCACAGAGATTTAGCTGGAATATAGACATAGTTGACAGTGGTTGTTATGGCTGTGTTGCTCCAATGTTATTCTGGGCGGTTGTCAATAAAACACAACCTCTGGCAGAACATTGTGTGGCTTTGCCAAAACCAAAGCAATAATCTATAATAGCGTTTCAGCAATGTTCATTGATTAGTAAAATATGTTGTATATAAAAGGACATTACTGGAGATGCGCTTTTCTTAACCCTGCCAACACTCAGTGTAAGCCAAAGTTCCCAACAAGCAGATCTTGCTAAATAGAGAAATGTGTGGCGTAGTTTGTAGGGCTTGTTGACAGCGTTTCAGGTCTATCCAGGGACTTGGATCCGCAGGGTAAAGAGGCAGTGTGTCTCAGCAGGTCACAGAGAATGAGAAGCAGTGGTCTGAATGCTTAAGAGGTGAGAGGTAACCAGGATGTGGCTGTCAACTGTCACAGGCTGTGAGAGTCAGTCTAACACCCAGGAGGATTTGCAAGGCCTTTGTTTTGACAGTGTGTTTGGTAAGGTGAGTGTCAGACCATAGGAAGGGAAAAAGGAAATTTGTCTCTTTTCATCTTCAACATTCCCTATGTTTAAAGTCATTCATTGAAGTTATACAACAGAATTATTACGTGTCCTAAAAGAAAAAACATTTACGGTTCTGCTTTGAAATACATCAGCTTTCATCTACAGTAAGTCAGCCACTCAGAATGCAAGTAAAACTGTTGCTCTTCAATATGCTGTCATATATACTGTAGGGTAAGCTTACAATTGGAACATATGTACAGCTTGTTGTTCGCCAGGGGGTGAATGTAGCAACTCTTCGAAACAGAGCTGAGAACGGAATTAAAGTTGCATGAAAGAAGCCCACGGTGTCTGGTACCTAGAAACTGCTGCTGACGCAGGCAGGGTGGATGTCGGGTCATGACCACATTGACATCCTAAATTCAACAATGACAAATGGGGTCTTCAGTGCTTTGGGGAGTGTCATCCTCAGTTCACGTCTTTGTCTAAGTAGGTGGATTTGACAAGTGGTTTAAGTAGCAAAATTGGCCTCTATTAAATCTTGCCAAATCCATCTGCTTCCTTCTGGCTAAGATCCAAAGAATGACAATTTCATTGTGGGTGCTTAGATTGGATAGAAGCAGACAGTAATAAAAGGGGATTTGTAAAGTAAAAGGGAGAGATAAAGAATGTGTTATTAAACCTCGTGTTTGAAGACCTGGGCCACATGTTTCCTGAGCCCCAGGGCTGTCTTCCCTGATGTACCATGGCACAAGCTGACACCTTCTCCATTTATGAGTCTTCCACCTGCAAAGGAACAATGGTTGAATCAACGAGAAGTCTTTTCATGGCATCATCATTAGTGAGAACATCTCCATGAATTACTGGAACTCCAATTAGCGTACCTGTAACCAGGACATACTGATACAGTATTCCTGGTAGCATACCTGTAACTAGGGCAGACTGGCACAGTACTCTTGGTAGCATACCTGAAACTAGGGCAGACTGGTACAGTACTCGTGGTAGCATACCTGTAACCAAGACAGACTGGTGCTGTACTCCTGGTAGTGTACCTGTAACTAGGACAGGCTGGGAGAGTACTCCTGGTGGCATACCTGAAACCAGGGCAGACTGGTACAGTACTCCTGTTAGTGTACCTGTAACCAGGGCAGACTAGTACAGTACTCCTGTTAGCATACCTGTAACCAGGGCAGACTGGTACAGCACTCATGGAAGCGTACCTGAATCCAAGGCATACTGGTGCTGTACTCCTGGTAGCGTACCTTTAACTAGGGCAGACTGGTACAGTACCCCTGGTAGCATACCTGAAACCAGGGCAGACTGGTACAGTACTCCTGGTGGCATACCTGAAACCAGGGCAAACTGGTACAGTACTCCTGGTAGCCTACCTGTAACCAAAGCAGACTTGTGCTGTACTCCTGGTAGTCTGCCCTAGTTACAGTTACGCTACCAGGAGTGTGCTACCAGCAGACTTGTGCCATACTCCTGGTAGTGCAACTGTAACTAGGGCAGACTGGTACAGTAATGCTGGTAGCGGACATGTAACCAGGGCAGACTGGTACAGTACTCATAGTAGCATACTCCTGGTTGCATACCTGAAACCAGGGCAGACTGGTACAGTACTCCTGGTAGCATACCTGAGTCCAAGGCATACTGGTGCTGTACTCCTGGTAGCGTACCTTTAACTAGGGCAGTCTGGTACAGTACCCCTGGTAGCATACCTGAAACCAAGGCAGACTGGTACAGTACTCCTGGTAGCATACCTGAAACCAGGGCAAACTGGTACAGTACTCCTGGTAGCATACCTGTAACCAAAGCAGACTTGTGCCGTTCACCTGGTAGTCTGCCCTAGTTACAGTTACGCTACCAGGAGTACGCTACCAGCAGACTTGTGCCATACTCCTGGTAGTGTAACTGTAATTATGGCAGACTGGTAGAGTAATCCTGGTAGTGGACATGTAACCAGGGCAGACTGGTACAGTACTCCTGGTAGCATACCTGAAACCAGGGCAGACTGGTACAGTACTCCTGGTAGCATACCTAAAACCAGGGCAAACTGGTACAGTACTCCTGGTAGCATACCTGAAACCAGGGCAGACTGGTACAGTACTCCTGGTAGCATACCTAAAACCAGGGCAAACTGGTACAGTACTCCTGGTAGCATACCTGTAACCAGGGCAGACTGGTACACTACTCCTGGTAGCATACCTATAATCAGGGCAGACTGGTACAGTACTCCTGGTAGCATACCTGAAACCAGGGAAGACTAGTACACTATTCCTGGTAGCATACCTATAACCAGGGCAGACTGGTACACTACTCCTCATAGCATACCTGAAACCAGGGCAGACTTTGGGAGCCTCACAGTCCTTCTCCTCCTCCAGGACCTCAGGACAGTCCACACCCCCGTTGGCTGGCAGCTGTAGGATGATGCGGTTCCTTGACTGCTTTTTCTTCTGGATGTTACCAGCTGAGAAAACACAGTAGATGACCATTTACTGTAACCATATCATTCAACTATTACAGCTACTACATTACGATGATCCCTGTAGCCTTCCTTCATTGTGTAGATACCATTAAAACCTACTGTATTGGGCAGTTACATAAAAAAGGCTCTCCAGGTGGTCCAGGCCAGGGATCGTCAATCAAACCAGGTGAGTGTATAACAGGGTGTGTGTAGCCCTGACCTTAGGTTTCAGCCTGGGTGGAGGGCAGGTCACCATAAAGCAGGAGACCATCAGCATCATTAAAATGTACAACTGACACTGTGGGGAGCGAGGGCCAACGATTTATGCTTCAGTGTCAAACCAAGAGGTCATCAAAATATGAATGAGGATGATTTCATGCCATAAATCACTGTAATGTATTCAGCATTGTCCTCCAGCTGTGGTGGCGGCTTTCTGGCAAAGGTGACCCGGTCTGAAGGCGTGAAAACAACAACAGCATCAAGGAGCCCAGTCGGATGTAGCCATGGGCTAGTAACTGGGTTACACTGAAGCAGGTCGCCTTCAGTATGTCAGCCTGTCAACTGAAATACCCGTAATGAAACACGAGTGAAGACGTGTTCAAGAAAACTGACGAGTTGTTTACATTTAATGCATCCCCAAATTGGAGCCAGTTTCATCATTCGATCCAGTATACATTTTCACTGGTTTATTTAATACATTTTTCCCCGTGTATGAAATCGCTAACGTGTGTAAGTCGGTCTGGATAAGCTAAACGACAAATGGAAATGTACAAATTTAACAACGCTTCATGTTAAGAAACTGCCAGGCATAACGTTCCTTGTCAACTGAGCAGCTAGATAAGCAAGCGATTCCTTTAACATTATTTTTGACCATAGTTTCCAAGAGAATTACTAGGACGAATAAGGGTTGTGGTTTGTAGAACAGGCGGGGTTATGAAGCATCCTATATCGTACCTGCATCACACGTTGGAGTGCACTGGCTCCAGTCACTGAAGGGGGTCACGATGCAGTCCTTCTTACAGGGCATTCGACAGGACCTCAAGGTACCTGGACGAGGACTCTCGGGACACCTGCAGAATAAAGCACACTGCTGGTAAAACACACACACACTGCTGGTACACTTAGCTTCTCGCTGTGGCTGCAGGGATTTAAATGACTCATGTGATTGGCCAAGAGCCATGGCGCTATTGATGAACAGCGATACATTCCTGGCTTAGATGTTTCTTTCAGAAAGTACTGTAACCTGCTTGACTTCCTACTGTGTCGTTTTTCTTGGCTTTTACTGAAAGAAATGCAGTGCTTACTGAAGCACAAACTAAGATGGGGGGTGGCAAACTTTTTGGCTCAAGGGCAACACTAGCATTATGAAACTCAGAGAACTGCACAGATTTGTGTTTGACCGATTCTTCATAATCAATTTGTAGGCCAGTAAAGGGCAGTTCTAAAAGCATACTGTACATACTTTCTATCTTGTTAGGGCATTCAAACATGGCCTGGAGCCTTTTTTAACAAAACATAATCATTTAAAATCCTATTTCATTTTTTGGGTTTTTAAAACCAAAACATCTATGAGGTCGAATTGAATGGGCTTGTGGGCTGCCTCCCTTGCACCACAGCATCTGGTAGTATTACTGAATAAGAAATACTATGACTTATCTCTATATACTCTACATAGCTTTAGAAGTGCCTGGGTTATTATTTATTGCTCCTACTTTAAATGTAGTCTGTGTTGCAGTCACTCGTTTCAGGCTAGACTCACTAGAGATAAGAACTTCCAATGGAATCCTCCCCCATCTCTCTGTTTTAAATTGAATCTATCACTGCACCATAATCCGTTAGATTACTGAGATTGTGGTTGGACTTGGTTTTATATTTGTCTTACAAAGGGTAACATGTAATCTTTAGCCTATAGTTATAAGTACATGTGGTCCCCAGTGAACGGTCCCCGGACCAAGATAAACTGCCTGTCGGAAAGACATTGAGTAATCTGATATTTTGGATGTGCGCTCTTTTGGGGATTTCGGAGTGATTCACAGCTGTATCTCCTTATCCTATTGCTGAGAGCTCAGACAGCCTAACTCGTGCTGATCATCTGGGTCAGGTTACCACAGCAGCAGTAGGAGTCTTCTGGTGCAGCTGCTCTGCTCGTTAGTGCCATGTCGTCAGGGGAGTGCTAGGTGCCTCACAGGCACAATGTAATAATGTAGCAGGCAGATATGTGAAGAGAGGAGGTATTTATTTTTAATACCAATAGACAGAGCTAAATCCCTCTCAAGTGAGACAAATCCTCTGGCATGTTTTTCACACCATTTCCACAGTCCAACACTGTGCTCAGGGACGGAGTATAGGGAGAACAGACAAGATATATGTGGGTCAGGCTGGGATCAAATCCTCTTCTAATTTACCTGTTTAGGTTTAAAGAGTTACTGCAATAATAACAGGTGCTAAAGCCATGGGAATCTCCTTAGGTACAAACGACTTCAAACAGACTTCAAAAGAAAAGCCTACAGGTAAACAATTCTGCAGACAAAACATAGTAAAAGATGAGACGCAACGTCATGATCCAGATTGAGCTGTAAAGCCAAACATTTAGTGCCTCACCACACCTCACTTAGCTAATGATGAATGTCTTATAGCAGAGCAGACAACAGCATCCCCATTTAGTTTTAACATTGTTCCTGACAAAAGAGGCACAGCAAAACGATTCAGATTGACTTGTTGAGCCAAGCACTTAACTACCTCACATAACTAATACCGAAGCCCTCTCAGCAGACAGCCCCATGGTTCCCTTTTCCTTTAATTGTATTTTAGGCCCGCTGTAATGATAGGTATTATCCCAATTTGGATGATTAAAATTCAATTACCTTCTCATTAACAACACAGGCCATGTCTATATAGCTGGAACACAATGCTGGCATCATAGAAAACATATTCCTTCCCGTCAATTGAGGTATGGAAGCCTCCTCGACTAGTCATTAGATTATCCAATTAAAGCATCATACAGTCTTAGCCGACTTGTTTTCCCTGCTAGCGTTGTCATATCTTAATGATCTTTAAATGTCATGGTTGTGTTGACGAAACACAACATTTACTCTGAGCCTGTCCCACAGCACATCATTATGGAGACACTGCTGGGGTAATGTTTTTGTTCTGCTATTTGCTATTAGCGCATGAATAATCTGTTCGGCAAAAGATTATACAAAATGAGCATATGGTTGAACAGAGAGTGAGAAAACTCAAAGCACAGCATTGAAACCAACATCATTTTAACAGACAGCAAATGAAAAAAGAAAAAAGCCTGGTGCAAAATGATAAGGACTAATTAATTCCATTATCGACAAGTACAAAACTAAATAGACCTAATTTTTTAAATTTGGGGATAGAAAAAGCCTCAGGATTTCACTTTTCTCTCAGTCAATTATAGTAGTAAACAAAACGCTAAATAAAGACATCACGACTGACCGAGCCTACTGTAACCACAAACTCTATCGACGTCATCCCATCTTCTCTTCGGACATTCCAAGCAAGTGTTCACGCGATTGTACACCGGACGCCCATCCTTGTGCAAATCATCACAGTCTATAGGCCGAGACGTTTCCGTTCCAGTCGCCGCTGCAGCCCTCAGTGTGGAGACTGACACAAGCGTGCGCCTGAGAGACTGAGATGTTTGTCTCTGGGAGACTCCTTTCTCCAATGAGCTTTGACAGAGTGCGGTGACACCGAGAGAAATTCAGTGTCTCTCGGCGTGTGAACGAGACAGCTCTGAGTCCTCTGTGGGGGAACCCAGGCACATCTGCATACACACCAATGAGACAGACGTGTGTTTGTTTGTTCTGCTGGGTTCCTGGGGGAGTGCTAATCAAACCTACCTGCCAAGAGGCATGCTGGGAAGAGAAGACACAGGGAAAACAGCAACCAGAGACCATGTCAAGTCACAATGCAGCGAAGCCTGGGTGATACCCGTTCTACACTCCATCCATGAGCCAGGAGGGGGGCAGCCCAGCTCACTTTGGTGTCTAATTTTTTTAAGGTTTATATACCTAGAGGAGGACAATTAGTTTACATTGAACAGCAGCATAGGGCCCTGTATTGCACTGCTGATTTGGTTCAAAAGCTAAGCAGGGTCAAACCTTGTTAGTCCCTGGATGGGAGACCAATGCTGCTGGATGTGGTGTTGGAGGGCCAGTAGGGGGCACTCCTCCCTCTGGTCTAAAGATCTTTCCCAATGCCCCAGGTCAATGATGGGGACAGCTGCCCTGAGTAGGGTGCCAACTTTCGGATGGGACATTAAACGGGTGTCCTAACTCTGTGATCACTATAAATCTCATGGCACTTTTTGTAAGAGTAGGGGTGTTAACCACAGTGTCCTGGACACATTTCTAATCTGGCCCTCATACCATCATGGCAACCTAATCATCCCCAGCTTTCAATTGGCTCTTTCATCCCCTTCCTTCTCCCCAGGCCGTTGTTGCAAATGAGAAAATGTTCTCAGTCAACTAGCCTGGTACAATAAAGGTAAAACTAAACTAAACTAAACATGCCCTCATCCTCTTGTGAATTGCCATTCCTGTTTGAAGATTTTACCTATTTGAAGATTAAATATTACAAGTACTGATCTTTCAAAGGCATCGATTTCCAGTTATTATTGTGCTAACTTAGGTCATGGTAAATTCATGTTAAGAAATCGGAGGAGAATAACAATATTTTGTGAAATATCGTTTTGATTGGACACATTGAGGTGTGTTCCCTTTTCGTTTAGTTCTGTTTGATGAAACAGGATGGACTCTCCGGATTTGATAACAATTAGCATAATTATGTACAATTTGGTGCCTATATAGTGCATCATTCACAAAGTTATTCCAAAAAACAGAAGTACAAAAAATAGTAAAGCTTGTCACTACCTGGATACCCTCACATTAGCACATTTTTTAAGAGAAAAAATTCATATGAATTAAATAGATGTTATATTGAACCCTCATTTCACAATAACATACTTAAAGTGTAGTCCCTTTTGTGCTTTAGCCAGTTTCAGAGGATTTAACCTAATCCTATATGACCAGGGAAAAACTCCTCATGACAGTGGCTTTGAAGGATGCAAAATATGCAGGAAAATGATGGAAAAAAACATGTTAACAAGCCTATAATTGCCTAGCAGAGAACAGAGTTTCTGGGACAGAAATGTATTCAGAACCATGGACAGCAACCACTGACACGTTTTATCCTGCCAGGTGAAAATGACTTCAGCACCTGGGAAAGCAACACGAGACTCTCGGTTAAGATTTCAGGTTAATTTGGTAAAATTGAAATAGAAATTTAAACTGCGAAGCAAATCAGCACCCATTCACTCAGCACCTTCACAGTGAAGCAAAAATCACGACATGCCATCACAGAATACAACTTCAGGCTAATTGTGAAGTAACGTCAGTGATGCTCTTTTAGGCCATAGTGTACGCTCTGCATTGCCAAGCAAATACATTTTGTGTGGCTCATGTTGTGGTGATTAAACCCACTTAATTACTGTCATTATCATCAGTGGGAAATTACACCGGCCTTAATGGACAGGGTTGATTAGCCAGTTTAGGATGTAAGCTTTCCTTCACTATCTTTGTCTATGGTGTACAGATAGCTCCACTTCTTACAAGAGATACTTCTCAAACTGTATAACACACACATACCTCTCTCCCTTACACACAATCACAGACAAACACACATTAGGGGCTTAGATGTTCTTACTTCTTGGGTGGCACCTGGCCCACGTTAACCCGGACACAGATGACCTTGCGTGTCTGCATGCCCTGGGAGCAGGGCCCCTTCATGTTGAGGCCCCCAGCAGACCTGGAGGCTGCGCTAGTGTTGAGGGCAGAAGCAGAGGGGTCTTCAGCACACGGGCCCCAGGAGCCTGTCTGCCAGTGGTAAACGGTACACGCATGCTCGTTGCAGTTACGCACCTCCTGCAGGGAACTGCTGTTGGGACAGATTTCACCACCTGCAGAAACACACACACACACAGAAAGACAGACAGATTCATGATATGATCATTGACATCTAGAGACATGGCATCATGCATAGACATAAATAAATAAAAAAGAGAGCTTTTGACAGTTCCACAGAGCTTCAGTAGGCACTAGGGTTTGATGTATAATGCGTTAGTTTCAGACGGTCTACCACACCATGCCCCGTGCCCTGCCTTGTACGGAAACAAATGACAGGGATGTTGGTGGAGCAAAGTAAATGTGAGAGATGTGGTGACAGTGAAACTCCGTGATGCTGCTCAGTGGCTCCGCCTCACACGATGATTGACATTGCATCTTAATTCTCCCACCTCCTTTCAAGTGCACAGGATTCACCCCCGTCACACACACACCCCCCCACACACACACACACTGGCAGAGAGACCGATCCCCATCCAACTCCTCGACTCGTGACGTGCACAAAACATCCAACATCACTCTCTCTGTCTGTGTCTCTCGGTCTCTCTTTGTGCTTCTCCTTTCTGCTCAACCGAGTGGGTTGATAAAGTGACATTCTGAACCCTTAGTGCTTCCCAGTAATTGCAGACAGTTACAGCTTTGGGATGTGATGGACGGGCCTTGTGGGACTCTAAGTCCTTCACAACACCTGCAACGTCCGGAGATGAAAGCCAGCCGGCTCTGTAATGAGCAGCAGTGATGATCACAGGCCTGTGGACGACTATAACTCTGATAGTAAATGACTCAACATTTCTGCTGGCTAACCATGCTTCTACCAATAATGTAGACTAAGCATTATTAAGGCCACACGCCCAGATCGACCAGCAAAGGAGGTTTTAGGTTTAAAAGTTGTTTACATTTAATGCATCCCCCAATTGGTGCCAGTTTCATCATTCGATCCAGTATACAATTTCACTGGTTTATTTAATACATTTTTCCACTTGTTTGAAATCGCTAACGTGTGTAAGTTGGTCTGGATAAGCTAAACTACAAATGGAAATGTACAAATTTAACGACGCTTCATGTTAAGAAACTGCCAGGTCGACCAGCAAAAGAGGTTTTAGGTGGCACAGTTTCAGCAACCACACTCATGCTACAAAAGGCAGGACAGATTGGATGGCAGGATCCTACACTGTGCTTTAGTAACTCCTCCATGCTTGAGTAGCCAAAGATGCTTTCTCCTTTTTTGATGATTTGTTTCTAGAAGGTTCGAGTTTGGTCTACTCGAACTGAGGATTGTGTCAGAGTATTTATGAATGGTGAAGCCACTTCAGTCCTGTTTTAATGTGACAAGTAAACATTCTTTAATGCTACTTAAAGGATGATATTTATGATACACGTGGTTTATTTATGTTTGCTAATATGAATGTCAGCACTTTACTGACTTATTCACAAATTAACTTTGAAATAAATACATAATATATTAAGTCTGAGCTAATGTAGTGTACATTTAGTATGCAGCTGAACTGATGACACACTTCAGATGGGAACACCAAAAAATGGGATGTAGCATTCTGATAAAACATGCATCTTTTGGGAGGGATTCTTCAACAGTAATATGCTCATAGTAGTTAAATAGCATAGATAAAGATTGGTAGTAAAGACACCAATCATAAAACAATATATTTAATCTCTAGGCTAAAAACAAGACCTGCAATACATCACCTGTTAATGGTACTAACATAAATATTAATAGTATGGCAGCTACTGCTACTAATACAATTAGCATATTGTAACTGCTACTAATACAACAGGTACTGCAACTGATATTAACACTACTACTACAGCTGCTACTACAATACTACAATTGCCATATCTGCAATACTACTAATACTACTATTACTGGTACTGCTCATACTATTCCTTCAACTTCTTCTGCTACTACCGTTACTACTATTACTACAACTACTACTAGTATAGCTGCTGCTACTATTACTGTACCAATATCAATCTTACTGATATTATTCCTACAGTTACTAATACTATTGCTAGTACTGCAAATACTACTATTACTACTCCTCCTGCTGCTACTACTACTACTACTGTACTAATACTACTCCTACTATTACTACTACTAATACTGCTGCAGCCTATGCTGCATCTACTACTAATACTACTGCTACTAATTTTAGAAATAAACAATAGAATGTACCAAAAATCTCTGGAAACTTAGGTAACCTTGAAAGACCTTTGGAAAACATTGATAGATCATTTGTTAAAATTGTCACATCAAGATACTACAACATCTAGATGGCAAATTTCAAGGATGAAAACTATAGTGACTACGACAGCAATTACCACTATGTCATGCTACTGTACTCTATGTTCAGTGAAACAATCCAGGTCAAAGATTTACACATCGACAGATCTCCAATCATATTCTTTGGCCATTCGTCAACATGTCGCTAAGGTTAAAAGTAGCTAACAGCTAGTGTCAATCACACGTTACCCTCCATCACTGTGATCCAGGCCACTACCATTCCAGTTACTGTGGGCAGTCAAAGAAAATGAACTGTTATAATGAGAGAGAGACATAGGAGACTAAACACACCCCATGAGAGACTTCATGAAGGACTATTAAACAAACAAGCTGGACAGTAAATTACAACCTGAACCAAGAGCGTAGGAGCAGAGTGGGACGGGGGGACATGCCCCCCAATATTAGAAACAGGTAATGTAAACAAACAGTATCAAATGTGTCCCCCCCAATATCAACCATACTCCTACGCTGTTGCCCATATCAAACATAGACAAATCACAATATACAGAGCTGTATTCCAGCTACAGTACATAGATTCATAGACAGTACATAGCCTCATAGAGAGTACATAGCTTCATAGACAGTACATAGCTTCATAGAAAGTACATAGCCTCATAAGCAGTTCCGGCTCGAGCCGTTTGGGGGCCCTAAGCAGAATATGCCGAATCATGATTTGGGGGCCCCCTCCTACCATGCTGAGTCACCTGTGCACTCCATTGTGGGCCAGGGGGCCCCAAGCAGCCGCTTAGTTTGCGTATGCCTCAGGACGGGCCTGCTTATAGGCAGTACATAACCTCATACATAGTACATAGCCTCATAGGCAGTAGATAGTCGCATAGAGTACACCACCTCATAGTGAGTAAACGGCCTGATAGACAGTACATAAATGTATAGACAGTACATAACCTCATAGACAGTGCATAGCCTCATAGACAGTACAAAGCCTCATAGACAGTACAAAGCCCCATAGCCACCTTCGCCAGCATTGTAGGCCAGTATGGAGCGGGTCCTCAGTTGCTTGCCTTCCATGGTTTTGCTGGAGCATGTTTGGGAGCAGGATGACCATGAGGTCCAGTCACTTAGGACACAGTCCTTGGGGCAGGGTACCTCACAGATCATTGGTTCAGGGACAGGAGCTCCTCTGCACAGCTCCTTGTCCACCATGCTACCTGAGTGGCACAGAGGGGAACAGAATGTATACCATTTAAATAACAGTAACAATAATTCCTTAAAACTTTATTGTAGGGATTCATTTTTTTAAATATTCTCAAAAAACCTACAATCTGTAATTGCATTATAATAATGTTAATTTCATGTACTAATTGGTGTACTTGATTGTTGAGTTATTGAATGCATCTTTTCTTTGGATCACATTTTACACTCTCAATTGTGTGCTATTTGTATCTATAGCCTATGTACAGTGCACACTTGAGTGCCCACTTGGCGCCTAGTTTAGAAGAAATGGCAGCCAGCCAGACACGAGATTGAATTTCCCTGTAAGAAAACTATTAATTTGCACTAAGTGTATATACTGTAGAATAGACCAAAGTGTTTTAATGAGGAAACATAATCAGACCCTTTTTAATGCAATGAACCAAAACAACTGAAATGTTTGCAAGATCGAATCTAAATATCTGAAAGGCACAACATTAGCAATTGTATTGACAGCTTTTTTAACTTCCTTTGAAATGAGTACATAAAATAGGCTTTTTTTACTTCAAGGAGCAGTGTTGTATTTTGTGACAAAGTAGAGTATGTACATAAAGCGTGTAGCCTACATGGTCTAGTCCTTGTTTGGTGACAATTGTCCTGTTACAGATTAAATAAAACTTTATTAATTCATTTTATTTTATGTAAAAAAGTATAATCTAATTGAATGTTGAACAGCAATAACACCGCATGGGTGGTTTCCTAGGCAGGATATAATACACACTGAGATGTGATGAGAAAGAAATGATAAAACAATAGGAAATATTGAATGTATTGTTTAATACAAACACAACTCTCCACTGCAATTAAAAGTGTGAATACATTATTAACCTGTACTAATGTGCATTCAGCAGTTAAAGCGTTGCGATGAAATTAGACATTTTTTAGCACTTCAGATGAGCAGCACACATGGCTCTGCACGGTTAATATGTATATCAGCCTGCCTCTACATTAAGATGTCACCATGATGGGGGTTCAGGAAACAATTCTTGACTGAACTAAGGCAGTGTGGAAATGTAAAGTGACAGGGAAACCCAGTGGTTCTCACAGTGGTGAAAACACAAACGGTTCCTCCTTTAAGTGAACGCCCTGTCAGAACGGTGAATATCAATTGCGAATTGGGATTCACGAGTCTCAGAGATCTCAATATCGACAATGGAGTTTCAATTTTGTTTCCCACTCTATCGTCAAGTGTGCAAGTTCGCCATGTGCGTGGTAGTTTCATAAGATTCAGAAGCGCTCTTTGTGACTGAGGAAAGAGTACAGCAGCCAGACATTGAGCTCTAGGGCAAAAAAATCACGACAAAAACAAAATCCATTTCCATCAGTGGAGACTGGTGGAATCAATCAACTCCAGCCAAGAAAGGCAGAAAGAACAAAATAGGTTGTGCATCTCACAAGAGCAGCTACTGTAACAACACATCACCTGACCTGACAATCATTCACTGTTAGAGACATAAATTATGGGCTCTATGAGGTTAGAGGAAGTTGCTGAAGACCTCTGTATATTTTTGTGTTCCCATATTTAGGGAAGATTCAGATATTGTAGATCAGTGTCAAAGAAGTGACTGCAAACCTTATCTCTGTATACAGTATGTCTGTAAACCTTATCTCTGTATATGTCTGTAAATCCTATCTCTGTAAGTCTGTAAACCTTATGTCTGTAAATGTCTGTAAACCTTAGGTCTGTATATGTGTGAAAACCTTATTAAATCTCCTCTCTGTCAGTCTCTTTCCATTTTTGGTATTTCCATAAACTACAGCTCTCATCTCTATTTAATAACACTGACAATGAATGGCCAAATCAAATGAAACTGTATATTTACAGCCTATTTCTTACATGAGATACATCTCAATATATAAAAAAATATCATAGAGCTGCTATTGTCTTCCATCAAACGAACAAAATTATAGGATATTTGATTTGATGTGAGTGTGGCTTAATTGTTCAGGCTGAGAGGTAGTTTGTGGCAATGGGCCTCTTCACACTTCAACAATTGTTGTGACGAAATAAAATTTACATAATATAATATTTACACTTTCAATGAGAATGTGTCACACAAAGCTTTGCAATAAATTGAAAAGATGCACAAATTGAAACCTTGCCTTCTCAGGATACTATTTGTTGCTTTTGGGCAGGAGGGCAAATTGTTGGCTAGCTTGCTTGTTTGGTTATAAGGTACAGTTATATGTAGTTGTTTTCATGAACCAGAGTCTGCACTCAATAGAATATCTCAGAGTTATCCATTCCCTAACTAAAAATCTCTGCAACAACAACAATAAGCTTCCTTTGACCTCTAACTTCACCACTCACGTCAAGCAGAATTTTTTACATGTTGGTCTTTTAGCAGACGTTCTAATGCAGTGTGACTTACAGTAAGTACAGGGACATCCCCTGGAGCAACTTAAGGTAAAGTAACTTGCTCAAGGACACCACGACATGTAGTCCACTAAGGAATCAAACAAACAACTTTCCAATTTGAAGCGTGACTCTATATCCATTATCCACTGAGCCACCTGATGCAACACAGTGGTGACGCATCTTTAGACGGCAGTAGCAGAGAGTATCTGTGGGTCTGTGGGGAAAGTATCCCATACTACCTGAGAAGGTGAGATTTTCACTTTCACATGTTCACACTGTAAAAAAATGTATATCTAATGCAAATCTTGCAAAAATCTAAATGAAACTCGTAGTTTTTGCTCCATTGGTTGGTGTGGAAATGGAAATGTTTGTGACAAAAATGTAGCCCCCATCAAGGGCCAAAAAGTACTTAGGGATATTACACATGCTCTTTTTACAGTATGTTTTTTTTGTGGGGCGGGGGTTATTATTTTGATGACAGGACAGTTACATGCAGAGGCTATAGAACAGGGGTGGGCATCCGGCCCGCAAGCAATTGTTAAAATAATTTCAAAGTCGATTGATAGCTTCAAAGCGTCATATCTCCTGAATCGTACAAGCTTGTACAAAAAAGAAAATCGTACAAGAAACTAATGGTTGGTACCGTAGGAAACAGGGAGTTCTACTGCAAAAAATTAGGGGTGATATGTCCATGTGGGTAAATCAGAGCCGGAGATATTGAATCTCAGATTTGGGTACCTCTCACCGACTCTATTTTAGTCTTCTAAAAACGTTACAGACTGGAAGCAGGAAGTGAAAATTACAAAATATATTTTGGCAATGATGTAGGATATCACCCTAAACCTAATCAGGTTATATCTGCACGCAAATGTCGCCTAATGAATGAATGTTAAAACGAATTGACCAAAAAATCTTACAGAGCTAAACAAACATCCCAGATAGGATACCTACTGTAGTAACTTGTTTTTAAAACTACCAGGCTTTTTATTCAGTCTGTTGTATTTTTGTCCTTTTTCTCTTCCTTCTATTTATCTCAATTGATAAACACTGTGTTCTTTACAGTAAATCATTATTATACAACATGAACTATATTAAATATTCCTTTCTTTCAAACAAATTACTTTGCCTGGCTCCATTAATATTTATGTATTTTCTCCAGGGCACAACAGTTACAAAACACTGACTAGCTGGCCAACTGTTTGAAAATGCTTTCCTACCTTTCAAAATTAATAAAAATGCGCTTACTATTTGTAAAATTAGATGTTTGTTTACAGTGCTGACTGTTACAGTAGAGATACAGTAGATATGCCATAATGCCTATCGTCATGTAGACATTTATTTTCTGAAAGGTTTTTTTAGTTGTGAGTTTAGTTTGAAATCTGTTTCGCCACTTTTCTGTGTGTGGGGGGTTGGTGTGGGGCGGGTTGGTTGAAACCAACCCTTCATTTGGTTTCAAAAACTCAATGTGGCCCTCAAGCTAAAGTTATTGCCCACCCCTGCTATAGAGTGTAAACAGGTTTGAAGCTGCTGATGCCTCTGGAATCCCGTGAACCTCAACGTGTAAGTTCCTCCAGAGGATTGCAGTTGTGCATAAACCTACTATTCGGCCAAGCCTATCCAATGCTCACAAGCAGAAACCATTGCAGTGGGCCCAGAAATACATGAAAACTAATTTTCAAACAGTCTTGTTTACAGATGAGTGCCATGCAACCCTGGATTGTCCAGACGGATGGAGTAGTGGATGGTTGGTAGATGGCCACCATGTCCCAAATAAGGCTGTGATGTCAGCAAGGAGGTGGCAGAGTCATGTTTTGGGCCGGAATCATGGGGAGAGAGCTGATAAGCCCCTTTAGGATCCATGAAGGTGTGTATACACAATACTGTGTATACACTAAATAAAAGTATATAGATTTTCTGAATGACCACTTTCTTCCATGGTACAAAAAGAAGAAATGTGCCTTCCTTAGCAAAATCATCTTCATGCATGGCAATGCACCATCTCATGCTGCAAAGAATACCTCTGTGTAATGCTGCTATGGGCATAAAAGGAGAGAAACTCATGGTGTGGCCCCCATCCTCCCCTGACCTCAACCCTATGAGAACCTTTGGAGCATCGTCAAGCAAAAGACCTATGAGGGTGGGAGGCAGTTTGCATCAAAACAGCAGCTCTGGGAGGCTATTCTATCATCCTGCAAAGAAATTTAAACAGAAACTCTCCATAATGGATGCAAGAATTGTGAAGGTGATATCAAAGAAGGGGTACCATGTTAACATTTAAATTGTCCTGTTAAGATGTGTTTAATTGAAATGGCTTTTGATTTCAGTACATATGACCTCCTAATTCTGCAAATTCAAAAATGACAATTTTCTGTTCTTTACAACTTATCAAATGTTTTCAAACTCTGTTGTGCATAATAATTTGGAACAGTGCATTTCGACATGTGATAATGTGTACTGTATATAATGACATGCGATAATGTGTATACAATGACATGTGATCATGTGTATATAATGACACGTGATCATGTGTATATAATGAAACGTGGTCATGTGTATATAATGAAATGTGACAATGTGTATGTAATTACATGTGATTGCGTGTATATAATGACATGTGATCATGCGTATATAATGATATGTGATCATGTGTATATAATGACATGTGATCATGTGTATATAATGACGTGAGTGTGTGTATATAATGACATGTGATCATGTGTATATAATGACACATGATCATTTGTATGAAATTACATGTGATCATGTGTATATATTGACATGTGATCATGCGTATATAATGACGTAATCATGTGTACATAATGATGTGATCGTGTATATATAATGACATGTGATAATGTGTATATATTGACATGTGATCAGGTGTATATGAAGACACGTGATCATGTGTATATGATGACACGTGATCATGTGTATATAATGACACGTGATCATGTGTATATAATGACACGTGATCATGTGTATATAATAATGTGATCGTGTGCATATAATGACGTGATCGTGTATATATAATGACATGTGATAATGTGCATATAATGACACGTGATCATGTGTATATAATGAAACATGTTCATGAGTATATAATGACGTGATCATTTGTATATAATGATGTGATCGTGTATATATAATGACATGTGATAATGTGTATATAATGACATGTGATCATGTGTATTTAATGACGCGTGACCATGTGTATTTAATGACACGTGACCATGTGTATAAGATGACAGGTGATCATGTGTATATGATGACACCTGATCATGTGTATATGATGACACACAGTGTTGGGTAAAGCTACTTTTCAGTTACATTCCAGTTACATTCCAGTTACATGTTGAGGTAACAAGTTTTGGGAATTCACTAAGTAAGAAAAAATGATCAGGTAAATGGAGTTCTAATCTTAAAATTAACCTATAAAACAAATAAAAAGAGTAAAGAAAATATCAATCATGGTCACCAGTAAGATATAAACTCCATTTACCGGATCATTTTGTCTTAATTAGGGACTTCCCAAAACTTGTGAACTCAGAAAGTAACTGGAATGTAACTGTACAAGCTACTTTACCCAACACTGATGACACGTGATCATGTGTGTATAATAACACGCGATCATGTATATATAATGACACGTGATCATATGTATATAATGACACGTGATCATGTGTATATAATGACACGTGATCATGTGTATATGATGACACGCAGTGTTGGGTAAAGCTACTTTTCAGTTAAATTCCAGTTACATTCCAGTTAAATGTTGAGTTCACAAGTTTTGGGAAGTCACTAAGTAAGAAAAAATGATCAGGTAAATGGAGTTCTAATCTTAAAAGTAACTTTGATTATTGGAAACCTATATCGGAAACCTATATCGGGCTACGTGGACATGTTTTGGCATGGTTCCGATCCTATCTATCAGAAAGATATCAGTTTGTATCTGTGGATGGTCTGTCCTCCAAACAATCAAAGGTATGCTTTGGTGTTCCACAAGGTTCGGTTTTGGGACCGCTACTGTTCTCGCTATACATGTTGCCTCTTGGTGATGTAATCCGGAAACAC
>JACXGM010012956.1:0-23506 GCA_016801145.1 Umbra pygmaea
CAAAAAGAAAAGAGACAGACAGACCGACAAACAGAAAAGGGACAGACAGACCGACAGACAAAGAGAAAAAAGACAGACAGACCGACAAAGAGAAAAAAGACAGACAGACAGACAGGCCGACAAAGAGAAAAAAGACAGACAGACAGACAGACCGACAAAGAGAAAAAAGGCAGACAGACAGACCGACCAAGAGAAAAGAGACAGACAGACAGACCGACCAAGAGAAAAGAGACAGACAGACAGACAGACAGACTGACAAAGAGAAGAGACAGACAGACAGGCCGACAAAGAGAGAAGAGACAGGCAGACAGACAGACAGACAGACAGACAGACAGACAGACAGACAGACAGACAGACAGACCAAGAGAAAAAAGACAGACAGACCAATAAAGGGAAATCAGACAGGCAGACTGACAAAGAGAAGAGACAGACCGACAAAGAGAAGAGAAAGACGTCTTCTCTTTGTCGGTCTGTTTCCCTAAAGAGAAAAGAGACAGAGAGACAGACCAAAAAAGAGAAAAGAGACAGACAAACCGACAGACAGACAAAGAGAAAAGAGACACACAAACCGACAGACAGACAAAGAGAAATGAGACAGACAGATCCAATCAGAAACAGAAGATATATAGAGAAAGAAATATCCAGGCTAGTAAGCCGACACATTTCAAATCAGTTTTTACCAATATCCACTTCAGAATTGATAAACCCTTCAACATGTAATGTTGTCTGACTGTTATGTTGTTAGAATTATAGTAAAAATGTCTACTTTTTTATTTGTTTTTATTTAACCCAGTTCTTCTCCCCTAAAACTATGGAATGTCAGATTGACGTTTAAGGACTTGGTTCATCAAACTCCTCAGCAGATTCAGAGTTGAAGATTGAGAGCGGTCCTTGAATGCAAATCTCACAAAGGGGATATATTTCTTATCACACTGCTTCACAGCCAGGATTCACCAGTAGATGCATCATGCTTCATGGAAGCTAAATTCTAGGGAAAAATAGGATCCTAGTAAGCCCATTTCTCTAGTAAGCCTAATCCATGTTTTATTAGAACGTTTACATTGAAAATACTCTGATAATAATGAATCTTAAAACTGCCATGTGTATAGCCTACAGCCAAGCAATTCACTGCCCTTGGGTTGGGGCTGTTGATGTTCTTCAAGGTTTTTAGTTATGTATTATTCATAATTATATTAATTGCCCTTGATGTGGCTCTGGCCAATCCCCTCAAGGGCCTCAGCAACTTACTGATTATCTCTCCATCGTCCTTCACAATGCTGCCTGAAACCGCAAGTTTGCACTCAAACACTACATGGATATCCGACTGGAGGCACCTATGCACTTACAACTGGGCCTAGGTAGTGTTTACAGGGTCAAATCCTCACCATTTTACAAACTATTGGTTACTTACTGCCGTTGTGTCCACTTTCAATACGATTTTTACTTTCTGTCATTAAATGAACCATAAGCCTTACCCAAGCCCTTACCCTAACCTTAACCACTCAGAATGAAACCTTGCTGTTAAAGCCATCTAAAATATATTAAGAATACCCTTTGCTGAAATGCTACGTCATAATGTTTCCAATTGAAATACATTAGTTTTGAAAAGTGCTGAGAGACACGAAAAGGAAATGTGCTGAGACACGAAAAAAAACTAGAAAAGAGAGTACGTGTACACGAATCAACAAATTAAAATTGCGTGACTACCGGTATATCACGAAATGCAGTGAGACTGCGTTGGTTAGTAACCTTATGCCTAACCATAACCGTGAATGTTGTAATATACCGTAATTAATTTGAACGCTATGGAATGTGTTCCGGGGCATTCCAGTTTGCGAAAGCGGGAAACCCAACCAGAACGAGAACGCCCATTTGTGGCTGCAGTTGGATGGTATTGCACATGATGGCTCAAATTTTACCAAAATAGTTCACTGAAACATGTTTTTGAAAACATTTTAAGTGAGAAATAGGTCATATAGTTGCTGAATCTGTCTTCATTTCAGATCGACAAAGGTCAGTTTGAAAGATTTTTGTCAGATTTTGATAGGTGGTGAGCCTATGGAGTGGAGTGCTGCAGGTGACGTCACGTGTATTTTTGTAGGAGCTACACTGAAGTTGGCGGTTTGATAAATGCAGGTTATTTCAATTGTTATTCTGTAATATTTCAATCTTCATGTGCTAAAAAGGCACAGAGGTTCCTGTAAATGGTAATACACACTCATTTCTTTTGCCAAATAAATGAAAAGCTTGTTGAAATCATCAATGTCTTCCCTCTTGCTGTATCAAAATCTCACATAGCTTTCCTTAGATGGTCCCAATAATGTGCTTAAAGTCAAGTCAAATTTCGTTTGTGCATGATTACATGATTTAACTATTTTTTTATACCGTATCCTAAATTATGGATAATTAAGCTATATCTCCTATGCTGAAGTATATTTCTGGAGTCTTAAGATTTTAAGAAAAAATAACAACAAGAACCGTAAAGAACCGAAAACCATGACCCTAAAACCGTGATACGAACCAAACTGTGGGTTTTGTGAACCGTACCACCCCTACTGACTATCATGACGTAGACTGTCATGCAATGCAGTGACTTAGCCCACTACGCTATGCGGACCCTCCTAGTGGCAGGATTTTTTACATTGATTAAGATCCCAATAGCTCCAGCTTTCCTGTATACATGATTAAATATTGTACATAGTTATCCAATACACAGCCCATTATGCATTAAGATGTCTTTGCATTTCTTCACAGTCCATTTTAGTTATACTTGGTCTTTTTTTATTGTCAGTTTGATTCAGAGGTGGGGACTTCAGTCTCTAAATGTAAGGACTAGTGGACAATACGAGTCATTAAAAAGTAGCTTACTGTCACGTTATCGCAGATGTAGTGGTGTTGTGGTTGTTAGAAAGGATTGGAGACAAGAATTCAGGGAGGTTGTGTTCTTAGATTTTACTTAGAACACCTTGAGGAGGTACTTCCATGCTTTAAGCCAGAGCTGCTAACACTAGTCCCGAAAAAACAGCTCCTCTCGTTCCATAAACATACCACTCCTCACTTCTTTCAACCAATCATGACAGGACTGGAAGACACACTTGTCGACTATTCCGGGACCCTGGGATTAAATAGGCATCTTGGTCACTCATTACGCACCAGTGTGGGTATTTACCCCGTGCACCATTCATGCGCAATGAGTAACCAAGTACCTACCACTTTCCCAGCACCCAGAGGTTGGCGCATTAAACAAAACAAATACAAAAACGCAGCAAATAATACTAAAAACATAACAAAAAGTTCACCATCATAATTTAGCTGCCACGACAGCCCTGTCCATTCCTGGCCATCGTGACACCTACATATAATATCATGCTTAAATTGTCCTGTAGACTCTGTCGGTAATGTGTATCTACTGTAGAGATTGCATTTGCATCACGTTTGAATTACATGTGAAAATTATACTATTAGAGCAAGCAAACAAGCAGGTAGAGAGAAGCATAAGCGAAGTAGTGAGAGAGGAGTGTGGTGGTGGAATCATACGAACATGGTGCCCACATGTGCCCTTGTTATTTAATCTACCAATAAACAGAAAGAATGAACAAGCAGAGTGCATTGTGCAAAAATAAAATTGAAAAATGCTGGTTCATCTACATCGAATTTCATCATGCAGTTTAAAGTGCACCAGATTTCATTAGGCAGCTTAAAGTGTAACGGAGAGGTCTGTTTGGTGGAGTGTATTGTCAACTGTAGCTAGGTAATTGGTTTGCCAGGTAAGGTGACTAGTAAAGCAAAGTTCTATAAAGGCAGTAGGGTTGGGTACCGACCCCTGTATTTTTACCGGTACCGACCGAATCACATCGGTATTACCGAGTATTGGTTAACTTAAAATCAAACGGTACCAAATTTCGGTACTTTCACGTGCATCAGGAGAAGGGAGCACCAGCTAAGGATATGCATGAGTGTAACGTTACGTCCGGCTTAAAGCCAAAAGCAATTATGTCCAATTTAGTTTTAAACTTGCATGTGTTGCACCAGGTGCAGGCATTCGTTATAAATCAGATTAGTATCCCTGCAATTAAACAATATTTATATTGGCTAATCTATATTTTAAATAGGCAATCATTTCGTGCTTATATGGAAACCTAAGTCAAACATTTGAAATATAATCATTGTTAATGTTGTCAGATGAACAACTTGTGACTCATTTGCACTCTTGCTTAAATTGACAGATCTCCCTATCCCACTCTCCACACGCCCTCGAGTCACATCCAGACCGGCAGCAGTTACACCTTTTACTCTGGGGCAGAACACATCGATGCCCCGCCACAGAGTTTATGAGTGTCAAAGGGCCGTGACCTCAGGCATTGTTAGAGGGATGTTGCCCTTTTCAACAGTGGAGGCCCCATGGTTTAGGTCAATTATATCACAATGTGTAAATGAGGGTTTAAGATTGTAATGATGAAAGTGAAAAATAAACATTACTGGTGATGATTAAGTGCAGTATATTATTTCTATTGTCTTTTTACAATGATAGGGAAATGATAGGGACCCTTGACCCAAAATACTGCCCCCCCTCCAGAGATCTTCTATCAAACACACTTATACCATCTTGGTATACCATTGAAAAATAAAATCTGAAGGGGGAACTCCAAGGTATTGACCATGTCGCAGTGACGGCAGATGGATGGAGTAGTTTGGCCCAGGACCATTACCTGACAGTCACTGCACATTACATTGTGGAGGCCGAGCTCAGGGATAAAGTCCTTCATACCCGTGCTGTATACATCTCACAGACAGGGCCTGCAATAACTGAAGAAATCGATTCAATTTTAGAGGAATTTGAGGTGAGGTCCAAAGTGGTAGCAATCACAGTCGACAATGCTGCAAATATGGACGTTGCAGTGAGGAGGAAGCAGGTTATGAAGATTGGGAGCTTTGCACACACGCTTAATATAGCTGCTCAAAATCTATATAGCGTGAAAGCAGTTGCCAGCTGGTCTGCAAGAATACGAGATGTTGTGGTGTGGCTGAGGAAGCCCACACTTGCCAAACCTGTCCTTAAAGAAAAGCAGAGACTGCTTGGTAAGTTCAAGCATATTTATTATTACTATTATTATTATTATATTATTATTTTGTATCATTTCAGTATTATTAAAATTCCATTACAAATTGATACATATTGATAATATATTTCACTGGTGGGGCAAAACAAATGCCTTTAATGATAAGTTTGCTTTTGTAATCTTAAAGGTCTTCCTGAACATGCCTTGAAACTGGATGTCAGGACAAGAGGGAACAGCCTGTTTCTGATGGTAGAGCGCTTTATGGAACAATACCCTGCCATCCAGGCAGCTGCAATGGACCTAAGGCTGAAAAGGGCAATGGACAGAGGCAGGTATAGATAAATGATTTAAAACAACCTTAATCAGGAAGGAATTAGTTTGATTCTGCAACAAAGGATACATGCATGAGTGTTGTGCAACTGTTTTTGTTCTCAGAGTGGAGAGAGTGTCAGATGACGACGTCAGAAAGTGTGAGGATTTCATTGAAACCATGAGGGTTTTTTACCAATCCATACTTTGTGTGTCATCTAACAAGAGTGCCACTGCAGCCCAGATCCTCCCCATTCTTGAAAAACTCAAAGAGAAGCTCAAGGTGGAAGAAGATGATTCTTCGTTCAAGAGAGCCATTAGGAGAAGGTCTGGACAGATCTCTCCTCATGCTACACAGTATGTTGAAATTTATAATATTTTATTGATTTATCTGGATTTTGTTTCCATCTAACTATTCACAAAATGCATGATCGTTTAAAAAAACCTTATATTGTTAGAATGAAAGAAATGACAAACTTCAACGGTTCCTTGAGGAGGCTACAGCCCTTGATCCTCGATTCAAAGCCAAGGTTCAGGATGAGGCTGTTTGGACCCGCTTGGAGAACGAAGCTGTCACACTGGCAACAAGCAGAAAGGTTTGCTCATCATAAAGTTAACTTATGTGTTCTATAACTACTATGCAATATTTTTTTATTTACTATTGTGTATGTTTTCTTAAAGCATGGAGGTGTTGCCCATGAAGAAAGAGGAGACCAGCTGGGGCAGCATCAGTAGGGGGTGGAGGAGGATTGGCTCGCAGAAGACATGGCCACATCAGCAGCACCACCACCCACACCATCACCACATGTAAGATTATGGACATTATGACACACTTGGTTTATTGATAAAATAATGCTTGATGATCATGAGGCCTTTTCTATTTGAAGAAAAAACTTTCAGCTCTCGGGGAACTCTTCAAGGATGAAGACCAGGCTTTGCTGAAAACAGTTCCCGCAGACGTCAGTGGTGGTCCTTCAATCACAGAAAAGGTCCAGAACAACGTATAATTGTACAGGAGTTTCCCAGCAGTCCTAAGCTCAGTGAATCCTATCCTGTGGTGGTGGCAGAAGAAGGACCAGATGCCAATGCTGTCAAAGTTGGCAAACAAATATCTTTGTGTTCAGGCTTCTTCCACACCCTCAGAGCGAGTGTTCTCAACATCTGGGGACAACAGCTGTGTTGAGCGGGCACGACTCTTACCTGAAAGAGTTGACATACTAGTCTTTCTTAAAAAGAATTACACGAAAACTATTTAGTAGTAGTAGCAGTTTTTTGATCTATGTTTGAGCTTGACTGAGTGTTTTTATGTTTACTGTCCTTTGTTTATATGTTCATATGTTCATATTTTTATATTTTTAGGAGGGGGATAACATGTTCATATGTGGGGTGGGGAGGGTGTTTGTATATTGTTTAAATAAAATTTTTAAACTGAGAGGTTGTGAGTTTTTTTTAACTGTAATAAAATTTTGAAGTTGTTACAACCAGGTATTTTAGTTTCAGTAAGAGTAAGGTACCGAAAAAGTACCGTTGAATACCGAGACCGAACACCAGGCACCGGTACCGGTTCCGATATTGGTTCAGATGTGAAAGGTACCCAACCCTAAAAGGCAGGCTATTTTGTGACTGGGCATCAAGGCTAGTAATCCCATACTGTTCTTATCACCACCCGCAGTTTTCACAATTGATTCCATTCCAGCAACAGCATATGCATCCTATTGCTGTGCATTGGGCTTGTAGATCTGTAATTGATCTGTCATTAGTAATTTTTATTGCCTTTTTTAAGCGATTGATTTAATCGTCTAGATGGAAAACAACAACAAACAAGAGCGTGCGCGCCCGAATGATATCAACAGTGACACACACGAATGAGCCCGGGGTGTTTACTTTCAATATCTTACCAAGGTACTTAGGGACCTATGAAATCTGTGTTATTTTTGGGCCAATTCCGTTAAATTTTTTTCCAAATTCCGTGATTTCCGTTATTTTTTCCAATTTCCGTGATTTGGACAGAAGTTGCATTCAGAAGCCCGCACCCGAACCTAAAATGTAGAGAATATTGCTGTACAGTTTGCACAATCATTGCCAGGTAGGCTAAATTTACTTTCCATATGATCAAAGTACTTATTTCTAGACAGGCATAAGGCTATTTCACAAAATATTAGTCATGTTGTTAATAACACATTATTTCTTCTTACAGATGAATCTACCCAAAATAAAAAATAAAAGAGTAGACAAAGATTTCCTAAGATATGGAAGAAAAGTGGAACAACGACAAACAAAAATATTTATAAACGTTATTTTAAGAAGTTGTATCAGGTGCAATCATGTGGACAAAGCCATAACATATTCAGCAGCAGTCCCGCTAGTTCGACCTTGCTCTCCCTGAGTGCGAGCTGCCTGATTAGCAAGACCGTCAGAGAATTGCTTCAGGCAAAGGAACATATTAGCCTATTCCTAGTTATATGCATTTGGATAAGTGATTGAATGGAGAAAAAACAAGCGTTGTCTGATTGGAAAATTTAGAATGGAGTGAATACCGTTGTTAATAGCTCTCAGTTATCAAGCGGATTACAACGTTTGAACGATATGACGGAGCGCATGCTAGCCGAATTCGGTAGAGAAACACACTGCATATAGCCTATATATAGAGCGCAAATTAACTTCCATGTTTAACTTCTCATTTTCCGCAAATGTGATTACAAATGCATCTCCCAGACAAGGCCGGCGGACGCTTACCATAGGCTCGACCTTGACAGATTGCCAACGGTCGGTATTAATCTTCTGTTAGTCTGTAAGGAAAGTCAGTCATTAAACATACAATATATGGGGCGCAGATGGCTCAGTGGGTAGGGAGTCAGACTTGTAGTCAGAAGGTTGCCAGTTCGATTCCCGACTGAGCCAAATGTCGTTGTGTCCTTGGGCAAGACACTTTACCCTAATTGCTCCCAGGTCGTTGCTGTAAATAAGAAATTGTTCTTAGTCAACTTACCTGGTTAAATAAAGGTTAAATAAAAAAATATAAAAAAATATGTAGTTTTTGGCCGCCAGGGGCCTCTCAATCAAAACAATAGCAAAAGATGTACTTGGATGTAGGGCTGGGCAATATATCGATATTATATCGATATCGTGATATTAGACTGATTATCGTCTTAGATTTTGGATATCGTAATATTGTAATATGACAAGAGTATTACCTTTTCCTGGTTTTAAAGGCTGGATTACAGTAAAGTGATGTAATTTTCTGAACTTACCAGACAGTTCTAGCTTTTCTATTATTTGCCTTTACCCCACTTAGTTATTATATACACATCAATGATGATTATTTATCAAAAACCTCATTGTGTAAATATTTCTTTGTAAGCACCAATTGTCAACTCTACAATATCGCCTCAATATCGATATTGACCTGTTTGGTCAACAATATTGTGATATTAGATTTTATCCATATCGCCCAGCTATACTTGGATGACGTCGGGAAGTAGCGTGGGATCATGGGTTTTGTTATTGTCGTCAATGACAACCTTCCAATCTAGCGTCAAAGAAATGTATTGTTAAAACTAAAATAACTTTATCCACATTATGTTTGGTGGTTCCCTGGAACTTAAAGCAACTAGTGCAGTCAAAGTTTATATGATGCCATTGACGGGCGACAAAATGAAACGTCCCATGTCTTCGAATTATATTACAAATTTCTCTGGATTTGAAACTTGGTGGAAACATTTAGGATAATGTAAGTACACAACTAAGAAATATATATAATATAGGTATAGTGATGTTTGCTTTTAATGCAAAGTATGTAATTACCATCAACATTTTTAAAAGTTTTTTTTCTTCGTTTATAACTGTCATACTCTGGGTTTTATATGAAACCAATTTGTTTGATAAATTACAGTGCTGTCACCACTTACGACTGGGTAGTAGTTCCCAACAATGGGTACTAGGACCCCTGGTGGTAGAGTAACCAAATACATTTGGGATCCACTGGAAATAAGGACATTTCATTTTTGGGATGCTTTCCATCAGACACCACTTCAAATCAATCACATTGAAAGTTCTCGAAAAAGCAAGTCATTCTAGTTTTGTTTAATAATTCTGGTTTCCTCATAACTAATAGTTACAGTTGAAGTTGACTTACACGTAGTTTGAAGTCATTAAAATTCATTTGTCAACCACTCCACAAATTTCATAAACTATCGTTTTGACAAGTCTGTTATGACATCTACTTTGCGCATGACAATTACCGGTACTTTTTCCAACAATTGTTTACAGATAGCTTATTCCACTTTTAACTCAATATATCACAATTCCAGTGGGTCAGAACACACAGTCAGTTGACTGTGCCGTTAAACAGTTTTTGGCATTTCCAGAAATTATGTCATGGCTTTAGAAGCTTCTGATAGGTTAACTGACAACATTTGGGTCAACTGGAGGTGTACCTGTAGATGTATTTCAAGGCCTACCTTCAAACTCAGTGCCTCTTTGCCTGACATCATGGGAAAATCAAAAGAAATCAGCCATGAACTCCAAAAAGGAATTGTAGTTCTCCACAAGTGTGGTTTAGACTTGGGAGCAATTTACACGCCTGAAGGCACCACATTAATCTGTGCAAATAATAGTAGGCAAGTATAAACACCATGGGACCACGCAACCGTCATTCCACTCAGGAATGAGACACGTTCACTCTCCTAGAGATTAACGCACTTTGGTGTGAAAAGTGCAAATCAATCCCAGAAAAACAGCTAAAGAAATTGTAAAGATGCAGGAGGAAACAGGTACAAAAGTATCTATATCCACAGTAAAACGAGATCTATATCAACATAACCTGAAGCAAGGAAAAAGCCACTGCTCCAAAACCGCCATATAAAAGCCAGACTGTAGACTACAACAGTACCAATCAACTGCATTTTAAGAGCTTTTATTGTTATACTAAAGTGATTAAAGAGGGTAAAAATGTAGGTGGTTTACTCTGCGCTCATGAGGTAAAAAAATTGGTTGTGTTGTTGAACAAGCTGCTTAACCATAATTGCTCGTTTAAGTTGCTCTGTTATTTAATTAATGACTGTAAAATAGAAACAGGCAATGGTTTACAGCTCGATTCAAAGTTTATCATCCAAAAAGGCTTTCAAGAGACTCCATGTATCTCATTGATATTGAATGTGCAGGTTGTCCTTACGTATCTGTATTGTAATATCTTCTACCAAATGTTTTTGCTCAGCAAACAAAACTTGGGTTCCAAAAAATACACAATGAACATATACAAATCCCAGTGAATAATGTTCAGTCCTACAAGGGTTGATAATACTTGTCCATCTATCTTAAATCCCAGTTAGCAAGTTTACCGCTAACACATATTTATGTTGTTCTATATCGTGGAGATCCACCCAAAAGGGGAGCTCTGAGCTCCTAGTGGTTCACCCAGTTGCGCTAACAACATGCACCTGAAGACAAAATGTACATACAGTACACGTCACTGCATCAGCCAATCGGGTGACAGCTAGCCCCCTATATAAGCAGGCCACTGACCCTGATGTCGCCCTCCCGTTTTCTTCAGCCTACTTTGTTTTCTGAAGCTTGCATCTTTGAAGACGGATTGTGTTGTGGACAAGAAAGGCTCCACATGGTCTACTTTTGGTTTAATGACCTTTTTTCCAGTTTCCAACCAGGATGTCGGTTGTCGATGTTACCGCGTCATCGAGGATGTAGAAAAGCATGGCTGCTGTTACTGGCCTCAGCCCCACCTAAGTGTGCCATGTGGTCCATACACCAGCTGATAAGCAGAGAAGTGTTTTTTTGCTCCACAGATGGAGGAGGATAGCAAGTCAGACTCCTCTGGCCCTTCCTTCACCCAGGTATTGCTACACCTGGATAGGCCCAGGGTAATGCGGTGTGCTGCCCTAACCTCCTTTATCCCGCTCCTGAAATGGTGACAAATGTTGTGCTGTGGAAGGGAGTTTAATTCCAATGACTGGCAAAATGTTGCAGTTCCAGTTGGACCCCCCTCCAATTCTGTTGATGTGGAAATGTACAATAAAGGTTCTGCTTGTTACATTTTTAACAAAAGTGTTTCTGCCCGCCTACACGGAAGTGTGGAAATTAGAGATATCCCAATTGATTATAAGGGCTCTCTCAAACAGAATCAAATCTCTGTGCCTTTAGGGGCGCAGAGCAAGGCCTCCCTCCTCAGTTCCCTAGGATTAGGAAAACAAAGAGTAGACAGCCCAATTGATTATGAGGGCTCTTACTCTGAGGGGAAGCCATCTCCATGCTTGTTGCAACTACGGCAGAGGTCGTTGAGTTCACGCCGCAGTGTTTACAACCTCAGGAGGCCGAAGAAATTCGGTCTGTCCAAGAAAGCTCTCACTGTTTTCTACAGGGGCACCATCGAGAGTATACTGACAGGATGCATCACTGCCTGGTATGGGAACTTAAAGATGGCTGACTGCAGGGCTCTGTGGAGGGTCAGACGCTCAGCTGAACATTTGGGTTAGATGCTCAGACTGGTTAGTGGTTAGGGAGTCAGACTTGCATGGGGAAGGTTGCCGGTTCGATTCCTAACTGTGCCAAATGTTTTTGTGTCCTTGAGCAAGGCACTTCACCCTAAGTTATTCCGGGGGATGTCCCTGTAATCACTATAAGTTGCTCTGGATGAGAGCGTCTGCTAAAGGGCAAAAATGTAAAATGTAACGTCTCATCGGGTCTTCACTGACCTCCGTGGAAAACACCTACAACACCAGCTGTCGCAGGAAAGCAAGGAAGATCAATGCTGAAGCCAGGCCCCCCGAGCCTCAACCTGTTTCAGCCACTCAGGTCCACCCGATATCTTACGCTTAGAAGCATACTATCAAAAACAACTAGACTATGTAAAAGTTTATACAGAACGTGGCTGTTAAATGGCCTGAACCTGCTGCACACGGCTGTACGAGTCTCCATGGACAACCTCTTTTTGGACCATGGAAACTACAATCTTTTTGCTCACATCATGGACAAGTCCTTTTCTCATGGACAATTATACAATTTTACACTAACTCATAATCTACATATCCAGAGGTTTAATACTCCAAAACGGAGCAAGGTTGCACACCTAATTACACTCGAAGGAATATAATTTTACACCAATATAAATTCATTCACATGAAGGCAATTGATAAAAATATATATAAGTACTTATATATATAATTTTATCAATTGCCTCCATGTGAATGAATTAATATTGGTGTTCAATTATATTCCGTCCAGTGTAATTAGGTGTGGAACCTTGCTCCGTTTTGGAGTATTAAACCTCATTATACATTATTTAGGTTAGCACCCAAAATTTAAGTCTCTTGTGTGAGCGCATTTCCTTTTCATTTTTCTCAATCTACATATCCACTCAGTACCACAATGCAAGGCAATGTAGTGTGTCACACAGAGTGTGTTGGTGATGGAGTCTCTATTACTTGCGGAGCACGACCAAATAGCATGGCGCCCACCGTCTACAGAGTTTGTTGATATGGGGGCTAGTGCATCTCTGTCCACGGCTACTGCAACTACTAGGTCACTGAGTTTGAGTTCTAAGCACTGTATCCCTCCTAACACACTTTGATACAGCTCGTTCTGAGAAAATGGCCTGCTCCCGTGTCAGTGAGGATGGCTCTGAGAGTAAGAGAAAGTGTGTGATGTCAGCGGGCAAAGCAGTCTCTGGTTCTCCTCCTGCCTCTCTTGCAGAGAGAAGGAGTGTCATGTGAACCAGGGAAGACTAGTGAAGAAGCACAGTGAGCGTCACTATGATGGTCTTGTTACCAGGTAGTGAGCGGCGCGCATTGCATTACCACAGCAACCATTGAAAACGTGGTTCTGGCAATGCTAGTGATCACTGCTCATCCCCTACTCTGTTAGTCAAGCCTGCTATTTCCCCTCCCTTCCAGAGTGAACCTGCCTTGGGCTGCTCCCCCACTGAATGTGAGCCCGACAGTGGCGGTTTGGGGTGTCAGAGTTCAGTCTCTTTTTGGAGAGCACGCCACAACTAAGCACGCACCTGCTCTCAATTACTGTGAGTGGCAACAGTGATGCGTGATGCCTGATAGTCAGTGGTTCGGATTATGGCTTCTCCAATTTTGCCCGGAACTTCCAGCACGAGGCAGCACAAATTGGCATAGCGCTGCCCGGGATATGGGATAGATAAGTCAGATTATCTACTTTGCCACGTCGTGGAAGTATAGCTAGTTGGTGAGTCCCACACATGATCTGACAAAAGGCTTCCAAATTAGATGAGCAGTGTGATAAGAATCGGCCGGCGACATGTGGTTGGATAACCCACGTGAGCGCCCTCTATCATCAAAAAAAAATTAATTAAAAATGTATGCTCTTCAGTCTGTCTGTTACCCCCAGTATTCTCAGGAGTGGTTGACGTCACCCGTAAAGCCCACTGCCTGGGAACAGGAGATTTCCCAGCTGCTGTTGAAGGACACTATTACAGCGTCCCCAACAGAGTGGAGGGAGGAGGGAGTCTATTCCCCATATTACCTTGGGAGATTTTGGACCTACGTCAGTTGAATGAGAGTATAGTCAAACAGCCCTTTTACATGCTGACTATGAAACTTCTGTTGGAATGTGTCTAACCAGGGGATTATAGGATGCATACTTTCACATCTTGATTGTTCCTCAACACTGAAAGTTCCTGCTTTTTACTGGGTGAGGCGTAGGAGTACCAGAAGATTCCGTTCAGGTATGCTCTGGCTCCTCTGACTATCTCCAAGTGTTTGGAGATGGCACTGTACCCTTTGCAACACCAAGGTGTCAGGGTGTTGGCTTATAGAGACGAGAGAGAGAAGAGCGCGCCTTGGCCATCTTAGACTGTGGTGTAACTGGGATTACAGATCAACATGGTCGAGATGCTAGCGTGTAAATGAGCAGTTTGATCCCGTCAGACATTGGGCACAGTGATTTCCTATCCCTTGATTCATATGGATGAATCCTTAACTGCATGGTGGGGAACCTGCCTACACCAATCAGTCGGGGGGGTGGCTTTTTGGGAGGAACAAATAAACCTACTGGAGCTAAAAAAAATGAATTGTTTCAGGAAAGCTGAAGTGGTCCTGTTCACGTCTCGAGAGAGAGAGAGCGCCCCCTGTGGTTATCTCTGAGATCAGCAGAGGACCCGCCGTTAGGAGTACGTGCATTTGTGCATGTCCCGTGGCCGAGGTCCCAGCTGTATGTAGAGAGAGTAAATACATTTGCCTATTCAATGTGGTTTCGAACACGCAAAATGTTTTCTTTATGGCTATGATATTGAGCAACAAATTACCTTAAAGACATAAATACATTACATTATCTGTTTATATAGACAGTAATAACAGATAATTTAGTAACAGGGAATGCCCATTAAGAGACAGACTGGAGTGATTGTTTCTGTCTATTAATGTATAATCACTGTGTTTCAACTATATTAGATGATCTGTTATTACGTTGAACGAACTGGGCCCTATCTTGCACCCGGCGCAACGCAGCACAGAGTCTGATCGCAAGTGTCTTTGCTAGTTTAAGACCGACGCAGTTGTCATTTTCACGTCAGGCGCACGCGTTGTTTAAATAGCAAATGCACCTGTGCCCATTTTTGCGCCCATGGGAGAGCTGGTCTAATGGGGAGGTGTGTTCAGGATAATTCTGGGTGTATTGCTATCTTGAGGCATCGGAAAGTGATCGTGCCATTGACCAACAAAAACCTGGTCTAAAGTCAATGGCGCAGCACGTCATAGTTATTTTAACAGAAAATTAGTGAAATGCACCTATGGCATAGGCACAACGCGTGCACACTATGCTTGTTGCACACACACAGGGAAGCGCAGCAGCACAGGAACATGCAAAATATTACAAATAAAAATATTACGGTGCAAATCCGCCGTCATAATAGCAATGCGCGAAAGGTACAAACGCGCCTGGCTCTTAAAGGGAATGGGAAATGAATCTCTGATTGGTTTACTGCATGTTACGCACAAAACACACCCATGAATTAATGAAGACACTTAGTACAACCCTTTTAGACCACGTGCCCGGCGCATGGACCATTCTATCCGCTGTCAAACTAGCAAAAGTGGATTTGGACAATCCCAAAGTGCATTTGTGCCATGCGCTTCACGACATGCACTTAGATTGTTAAAATAGGGCCCACTGTCTCTAAGGTAATGAGAATTGTTTTGCAAAATATTACAGGTACATGGGCTAAATCGCTGTATTGCAGGACAGTCTACCTCAGGATAGTCAGCCTGAGTATGCCTACAGTATACTTTCACTGTAGTATGCCTACAAGCCTGAGTATGGCTTTTCTGACTTTCCCCGGACCTCCTGCACAAAGCAGCGCAAATATGTGTGAGCCCCTCATCGTCCCACAGATCTGTCCAAGGAGTTGCAGAGCTGCCAACAAGGTAGGGTTAATGGGAATTGGGAAGGGTAACAATGGGAGAAAGAAATTATAATAATAAAATAAATTAGCAGTACATTTACTGTCATGTTACTGATATATTTTACACTGTACAGATAGATAATAATAATTATTATTATTAATTCAACTTATGTGCTTTTCAAGGCACCCAAAGCGCTTTAACTATTGAGGGGCCCACCTCATCCACCACCAATGTGTATCACCCACTAGGGTTTGAAACAGTGATCGAAGCGAGGCCTGGTTGGAAATTTGGCAACGACACTGGGTTTACACCCCTGGTTTACACCCCTGGTTTACACCCCTGCTCTTACGATAAGTCCTACTGTGTCTAGGGGTTGTGCCCGCCCTACAAACTCACTAGACGTCACCGTCCGTATAGCTCTGGTTTGATTGACAGCTCTGTCAACAGTACTTCCTCCAGTTTAGCAAACCATTAGTCGAACATCTGTTGGGGATTCCCTGCCTGACGCTAGGTAAGTGGATGCCTGCAACAGCAGTGAGAAATGCCATTGGGTTTCAAGCTAACTACAGTAAAATGATGAATGTACTTGTGCATATAATATAAACAATATACTACACATCCGGACTAAACAAAGGGGCTTAAAAAATTGTTTTGCATCACAAAAACATTGTGAAATGCATCTTTAATCATTTAGCAGGACCTCTTATCCAGAGTGACCTACAGTGAGTGCATAGGAGAAACTAGGTGAAAAAGCACAACTTAGTAGTAAGAGCATTCAATATTTGAACAGTAAATAGGCAGAGAAGGATCAGTGCAAGAGAAGGATCATATAGATAACAAAACATAACCACAGAGAGTCAGGACACTTGTTTAACGTTGCATCCGAAAGACGGCACCCTACACAGGGCAGATGTCCCCATCACTGCCCTGGGTCATTGGGAATGATCTTTTGACCAGAAGGAAGAGTGCCCCCTACTCTGGGGCGACAGTGGCTAAGTGGGTCAAGGGTTGTCTAGCAACCGGAAGGTTGGTGGTTCGATCCCCGGGTCCTCTTGACCAAGTGTCGAGGTGTCCGTGAGCAAGACACCTAACCCCAGCTTTTCCCGACGAACTGGCTGGCGCCTTGCATGGCTGACACCGCTGTTGGTGTATGAATGTGTGAATGAATGGGTGAATGTGAAGATTTGGTGGCCATTGTTGGTTCGAAAAAGCGCAATATAAATGCAATCCATTTACCATCTACTGGCTCCACAACACCCATTCCAGCAGCATTGGTCTCCCATCCAGGGACTAACCAGGCACGACCCTGCTCAGCTTTAGAAGCAAACCAGCAGTGAATACAGGGTGCTATGCTGCTAGTATAGTTGAACTTGACAGAGAATAAAAAACTGTATAAAAGACTGAATAAGAGTATACCAAAAGAAACATTAAAAGTAAATATATTTTTTGAACAAATGGATTACACAAACCAAAATATTCAGAAATCATATCCCACTTTCATCACACTTACATATAACAAATTCTCTCAAAGCCAACAGACTGTCACACATCATTGCAATTAGCATGTTTCAGAATTCTGGTGTTGTATTGGATGTAGTGCATGTCCAAATGGCAGGGGAGAGACAGAGATGGCATTCTGTGCTCTAGTTACAGAGCCACTCAGAGGTCCAGGTGAAATGGCTCCCCTACTAATTAGAGCGCTGGAATTCAAGTGGCACATCTCCGTCTGCAGACAAGAGGATACGGCCTCGAGTCACCTACTTAATCCAGCTATACAGTCTAAGATGAGCCCCGGAGTGACTAGTTAAAACAACAACCATGTTTACCTTTCGCGTATCGCAAAAAATAGTTAACATCAGTAAATCAGACACATTTACACTTTATAAATCACATTTTGGCAAGAAACTCAGAGAAAGATGTAAGAATATTTCTTTGTTCTGGTCGTACGCAGGCAGGCATGCCTGTGTAATATATTATATTTGTAACACCTAGAGGTGAAAGTCATTCTCATACCTTGAGCAGTTTGAATCCATATTTTATGAACAAACTTCTAAAAACCAACAACATCTAAGACAAGCCATGCATCGTTTCACTGCTGGATTTCCATGGCGGTCTCTTCTCTGTCAGTGTGTTTTACAGACAAACCACCAGGGAGTTCACAGTGTTTCTTGGCTGTCCCCGGTGCCCAGGAAAAAATCAGAATTGAAAAATGGGGATTGTAAATTGCCAAAACATATAGACCTAACCTTTTTTACACAATGTGAGGGAGGTTGCATGCTGCTATGCCAGAATTAGATGCCACGACTGAGATTTTGTTTCTATAAATTCACACACTTGCAAGTCAGTGCCTAGACCTAGGGACAAGAACTGGAAACACAAGCTATTTATCTTAATCCAAAATCAATACTAACTTGAAGCCTATTGTAAGATACCCATCGACAAAACTAAATAAATACATCTGAACTGTATATTCAGTTCAGTGCAAAGTAGATACTAAAAGTAAAAACCACATTGGCCTTTATTGATCTAAACTGGGTGTTTCAAATTATAGATGTTTAGTACAATTACATTTTAGTCATTTAACAGACTCTCTATCCAAAGCCACTTACAGTAAGTGGTAGCTCTCCAGGATCAGTTACCCCTGCCCAAGACACAACGACATTTGACAGAGCTGGGAATCAAACCGTCAACCTTCTGGCTACAAGTCTGACTCCCTAACTGCTGAGCCATCTGACAGTAATGTGAGCGTTGTTCTTCAGATTTTGATTGTTTGTCTTGTGTTCCTGGTTCAACTTTTGGAAAAGACTACCTGGTTTAGCTAAAGCATGGTCTGGGGCACACACCTCCATGAAATTTACATAGAGATATACACCTGAGCTCCAGTGTTTAAAAGATCAGAAAAAGCCACATTCACACACATTCACACACATTCACACACATTCACACACACTCACACACACTCACACACACTCACACACACTCACACACACTCACACACACTCACAACAGTATGTGAGTATGTTGCTAAGAGAGGTTAGAGAACAACAATAATGGCTTCAGGTCTGACCATGTTAATTTAAGACTTTATTCTCCTAAATCAGACCCAGTGAAGTTAAGCTACGGTATACTTTAAGACAGCTGGAATCCAGCTGGATCATGCAATTATTAATTGTACCTGACCTTTAGATTATTCTTAGTCATTGGACAACATTCAAGGGTCTGTTGGATAATAACCGCAGCAACATGAACAGGTAATACATAGGTCTGTCAAACTATAGTTAGGTTAGTTCAGAAAGACCATCTCCATAGTATAGTACTAGCAGCACTATTTCACCAAGTAAAATCTGAGTGTGTGTCACTGTATTTTTAGAAAAGAAGGTGATTATAAATCTAACTAGTGAGCAATATCGGTTAGATCTAAGTTCTGATTTTCATAGTTTTTTTCATAGCAGTCTAGCCAGTGTATGTTTCATTTTCCAAGGAAAATATTGACAGTACAGGTGGCAGCGTTTTCAAAACTTATAGTTGCAACCTAATATGATATGGGGTCACCTAATATTAAAATGGGATTTTGAGAGCAGCTCTGGAAAAAATCCAATATTGGTTCAAAGAACTGGAGTTACACTGGTTCTGTAGCTGTTAATTATGCATGTAATACAATGAGATGTTTCTCATTTCATCAGGTTACTTTTGAATAATTTAAACTACATAATAATTTGACCCATTTCTAAAAGGTGAGACTCTCAAACAAAATTGTTGAAAATAGTTGCCTAGAAGACTTATTCCCTACGCTATGCAGCGCTTTGTCACACACAAAACACAGTCTAAAATGTGTCAATTATATAAAAGAAGGACCAGTACCTGTGACAAACAGTGTAGAAGCACAACTCATCAGGTTCTCATTGACAATCCTATTCAAATAACTAAATAAAAACTGCATTGTGTAGGGAATCATTGTCCCATCGATCACTTTTTTTTTCATTCTTTCTAAATGTCAAGAAATATTTCTTCAGCTTTTGTGACTGAAAGAGAAACTACATTCATTGTCAAAGTGCAAAGTCCAAAAGGGGTCCGGATAGCGTAGTGGGCTAAGTTGCTGCATTGCATGACAGTCTACGTCATGATAGTCATGGGTTCGAGCCTGACTATGGGTTCTCTGACTTTCCCCGAGCCTCCTGCACTAGGCAGCGCAAATTGGCATAGCGCTGCCCGGGATTTGGGTTATATAACTCATATTATCCATCCTGCTACGTTGCTCTCCAGCAATGTCCAGATCGGGCGCCTGTGGGTTCAATCACGGAAGTAAAGTTGGTGAACGTAATCATCCCGTGCATGATCCAACTAAAGGCTTCCGTGTTGGATTTGGAGGGCAAAAAGTATCGAAACTGAGGGAGGGAGGTGACATGAAACCTGATCTCAACCAATGCTTCAACCAAGGCAGTGCTCTAAACACAGGATGTCATTATCTACAAGGCAGTGCTCTAAACACAGGATGTAATTCTCTACAAGGCAGTGCTCTAAACACAGGATGTCACACACCTAGATCAGGAGCTGAATGAATGATGAAAGAAATGAGCGGGGATAGGGCCTTCATCTGACCTGATGTTATGCCTTACTGTACCTCCAGTACTCTCACACAGCACGCAGGATCTAGCCACAGTATTTCAGGCAGAGCGTGATCGTTTAATTCATAGAAATAGAATGAATAGAAAGTCCATTGAACTGCTTGGCGTGGTCATTCGATTAGTACATAAAATGGCGATTGTTGTTAGTCGTCATGGTGACAACACGCGAATCGGTTTAATGTGGAAGTAGACCGCTAGATCTTCACAATGGAATGGTACACATAAAAATGGCTGCCAATCTGACCATTCTGCTACATTGATTTGAATTGGAATGGCCTTTCTACACATTCTATTTCTATGGTTTCATTACACAAAACTGCCCTGTCCTCTCCTCTCCCTGACCTCTTCTGTCTCAGAGAGATTTCATCCTTAATTCATATATCCAGAGCCCTCCACCTAATGTAGTCATGGAGACTTTACCTAATAAGAGCGCTGACCTTCGAGGCATGTGTTTAGGGATATTGGAATCACAGCATTCAGTTTGCTACAGCTTATTATTTACATAACACTGTTGATGCATTGTCAGGCCAAACTAATGGGATCTCATTTTAAATGTATGACTGTCCACAAAACAGATGCATATTTGTATATTTACAGAACGCTTACATTGTACAGTAAAAGGTATTCATGTTGGATTTGGCCTTAGTTGAAAGTGGAATGCATACACTACCGGTCAAACGTTTTAGAGCACCCAGGAATTTACATGTAATTTGATAGACATTGATACGTTCATTAACCAAGGCGTCATTAGATTGATCAGCAATTATAGCCAAAACATGATAAATTATGGATGAGCAAAATATTTAATCATCTGGGCACTTTAATAATGGCTGCTGACAATTTGGCTTTGCCATTGTGTGTGAATAATTCATTATAATTCATTAATTTCCAACAGTGACAGACATTTGCACCATTGCTAATGTCTTCAATATAGTGTTCTATTTAACTTAATGCAACCGTGGTGAATTTTTGTCAAAACATGCACATTCCTGGGTGTTTTAAAACTTTTGAAAGGTAGTGTAAGTTAAGAAAATATCCATAATGTATAGGCGGTAATAGTGGAATATGTAACATAACAGTGTTGTGACTGGATTAAAGAGTCACACAAATAAAGAGAATGTATATGCACATTATTCTGCTCCCAAATATAATGATCAAAAAAGCTGAGACTTCTTGTTGGCACAGTGGTCAGATCACAACATATTGACTGACACTACCCAGAGGTCCATAGAAAGTAATTCTTAGTTTTACCGTTATTTTACCAGGCATGTTCACTGAAATCATTCCTCATTTACAGCAACGGCCTGGGGAGTAGTTAAAGGGGAAGGAGAGGGGATGAATGAGCCAATTGAAAGCTGGAGATGATTAGGTTGCCATGAGGGTTTTGTCACCAATGCTCCATATAACACCCATCACTGCAACATCTACAGTCTAATCGAGTTGGCACTCTATGCAGGGCAGATGTCCCTGTCACTGCTCTGGGGCGCTGGGAATGAACTTTAGACCAGAGGGAAGAGTGCCCCCTACTGGCCCTCCAACACAACTTTTTAAGCAACATTGGTCTCCCATCCAGGGACTAACCAGGCCTGACCCTTCTTAGCTTTAGAAGCAAACCAGCAGTGAGATACAGGGCAGTGGGGTACAGGGTACCGTACGTTGTCTGATAGGGGCAGAGGAGTGGGATGTTTGACCGAGCTGCCTTGTGGACACTGCGCTCTCCGCATCCCAATTAACCACTGTCCGTGGGCCTCCCTTACACTGTCACTTTGATGACAGTAATAATGCAAATGTACTGCGAGTGAATATATAAAACAAAATGTTTACAAAAAGGACGTTACTCCACGCAAAGATGAGAAGTGTGCTTTACAGCTCAATAGGATGCGTTTCCCCATCAGCAAATTGTACGTATGCCATAACCACTTATGGTGGTGGTTTCAAAAAACAACTCCAAAATATCCAACATCAGTCATCTAAGTACTTACAAGCTGGTAATGGACAGGGGAAAAAACTAATCATGCACAGAATTACATCCTGGTTTCAACAGGCTGACAGGTATTATCAAATGTGGTTAAATAGCATATCAGCATATCTGATTCTTTCAAAATGTATGCCATTTGCCAATTCAATGAGCCTGTAGTTAGCATATGGGTCCTCGTATTTGTTTCATTTTCTTTTACTTGTAAATTAAAAGGTAAGAAATTAGATGTCATTAGAGCTCTTTAGACAACATACAGTATTATTTGTAAAGTAGGTACCAGGTGGGATTTTCCATATATTAGTCTAGTCAGTGGATCTCTCCTATTACGATCTGATAGCGACCAGCCCTATCAGATACAGTTATCTTGTGTTGGAATGGTGCATGCCTCAGCAGTATTTTCTTCACCCTAATACACTTGTCACCAGACATCAACTCAAAAAGATGTGCTATGAATTTTGAATAAAAATTAAGAGTTGTTTATGTAAAGAAAATCCAAACCCCCTTTAATTGTGTTGAAACTAGCACAGCAAGTAACAGGACCTCCATTCACAAGGTTTCAAAGGGTTTTAAGTAGAGAGACAAGACATAGATTTTTTGTCCAATTAAAGATGCCTTCTGAGATATTTGGCAATATTTGTGCCCATTTAGGCCTCTGGGTTCTACAAAATCTGAATATAGGAGCTGTTAAACTAAACCCATTCCCCGCTCAGGACATAGCAGAGTTTGTTTCTAAAGTGTCTAGGTGTTACGTTTCGTTGCTAGAACAGTGGAGAGAGGCAAGTGCGAAGGAGATTCAATCAAATATTGTTTATTCCATAAACTTAGAAACAAAGAACTGCCGCGTGGGGCCAAAAACGTATATATCACCTAGAACATGTATTCGTAGGACACGCAACATCAAACAATGAACGACAAGGACAAGGAGGAAACACAAGGAATAAATACTCAAACAAACAAGGGCTGACGATAGACACCTGGGATGTAATCAAAGGAAACCATGACAACGACAGTACACAATATAGAAATGAACCAACAGACATACCACTAAAGGGACACTAGGGGGAACCAAACTAAACGGTACAACATAACCACTGTGTAAAACACTGAATAGACAACAAAGGAAATCTATACACAAGAGACATAACCTAAAACAAA